>VDFB02258441.1:0-87614 GCA_007258455.2 Sequoia sempervirens
CCCCTTGACTTAGATGGAAGACAATGTAAAAAGAAAGTTGTCCAGAATGATGATCAGACATGGTATTGTTCCAAGTGCAAAGCTACTACTCCTAAATGTACCTATAGATACATACTCCAGCTAAAGCTCGCAGATCATACAGGAATATTATGGGCTGTTGCTTTTGAAGAACCAGCTACCAAACTCCTTGGAATCTCTGCAGATAATTTATACATGCTACAATTCAATTATGGAACAAAAATTGAAGCTGAAACCATAGTGAAAGGAGTGTTATTCAAGCAATTTATCTTCACAATCACAAATTCCTATGATTCAAGTGTTGCTCAAGGACGAGTCAAATCAACAATCACAAAGGTCGACAAGCTAGATTTTGTTGTAGAGAATTTTCTCATGTTGAGTGAAATCGCTACTATGTCTCATATTGCTAGTGTTTACATGTACCTCAAGCACTCATATAATGTATATGAAATTTTGTAACACCTTATATAGTATACTTTCTAGAATTTTCATTCCATACATGGAATTTCAAAATCACATGTATATTGAATATATTGATGTTATAAAAAATATGAAAATACTGTGATATGTTTCTTCTACCAAATTACTCATGTATATAGCATACCAATTGTATCTCAACAACTTTTCACAGAATATAGTGATCGAAGAACTCATCAAAATTAATGTTTACCTTCTTCAATTTTGTATGTATTTGTAATTGTTCATTTGATAATTATAGTTCATATTTCCTTTACAGATGGCGACCTCTACCCCTAAAAGCATACAATCCCGTAAAAGAACTCATAACTACTACATGCAACATAAAGAAGAAATCAACATTCACCGTCATTTCGAACGCATAGGAAAACAAGCAATAGAAGCCAATACACCACCTTCCTTTCAATCAAACCAACACAACATTGACCCATACGAATGTGTATCCCAAAATGAACACACTTTCAACATAGGTTTGTCAGCATGCACACATGAGACAATCCACACACGGCAAAATCAATCCACAAGCTTACCGCATTTTGAAAAAAAATTTATAGACGCTTCAAAAAGATTTTGTTCAAAACTAGATAAACTATCCAACTTACCAACTTGCACAATTTGCCATGAATGCTACCCAGGAATCCATACCAACACAACACAAACCGGTCCAGTTTATTTTAGATGCTTCCGTGAGACAGGTAGACATCGTTTCTCAGCAACTAATTTAATGGACCCAGGAGTACAGCCGTACGAGCTACGAACACTAACACAAGTCGAAGAAATGTTAATAGCACGAGTCAATCCAATAATACAAGTAACACATGCTCGTGGAGGCCAATACAAATATAGTGGCCACACAATTTGTTTCCCACAGGACATCAACACCATAGCAAAATACTTGCCACATAAAATAGAAAACTTGGATGTGTTGGTGGTTCGAAGAACCAATACAAGAGGTGACCATTATGACTGCTATGTAAGTAGGCATCGTGTGTGGGCTACACTGAAATATAAAATCACAAATGACCCATATTACAAAGATGTCGAGGTGGATTTTGCATCCCTTCAGGAGCTCCCTGATACAAATACAGACATTTCCACTATGCTTCATAACATTAATGCTGATGATCACAATATTGTTGCTCCAATTAGTGCTTCCAAATTTAACGCAGACTCACCTGACACTGAATTCACTTGCTCCTCATCCTTCATGGCTAGGCTACCAAATAAACGTCATGAACTAGAAATCATAAAAGAAACATTGCAAGTTAGAGATCACAATCATACCATTATAGATTGGCCAACACTTGAGTCATCACCAGTTAATGAATACAATACTGAAGGACTTCTAGACATGGCTTTTCCTTCTTTCTTTCCCAATGGCAATGCATTACATTTACAACCTCGCTATAGACAAATTGAAATGCATGAATATGTGTTGCACCTAATGAGGTTCCATGATAATAGATTTGGAAGGCACCCAAGGTTTAGATATTTTGTCTTGAATCTATTGATGCGTCACCGAAGCCAAGGTGTTGCCTCCATTTTTGTCAAGAAAAATGCTGAGGACTGCATACCAACTACCATAGACAGCCTTCGCCTCCATATACAAACATTGCCTGACACTAAACTAGCCGAACAACTGATGCATTACAGATCATCCCTTAGAGGGACACGAGCATATTGGAATAAGTCTCGTGGTGAATTGTCAAACATGATCAACCAAATAGGCTCCCCAACACTATTCTTCACCTTAAGTGCTGCAGACACCAAATGGCCCGATTTACATCAACTATTTACAAAGGGGGCAACCCAAACATCACTAAACAATAAAGATCGCATAGATAACATTGTTATGAACCCACATACCACATCCTTATACTTGCATCAAAGATTCACAGCGTTTCGTGAAGAAGTCTTAGAGAAACTATATTGCGCAACAAACTACTGGTATAGATATGAGTGGCAACATCGAGGGTCTGCACATGTACATGGCTTCCTTTGGATTGAGGGGGCACCAAACATGGACACTCTTAACTGGAGCAATCATACAGATGTAGACATAGCAAAATCATTCTTTGATAGATATGTCAGTGCTTGGAATCCTCAAAATCTGGGAGATAGAAGCAACACATTCCATCGATCTTCACAAGACGATCCATGCTTACTAACAACACCTGAAATATTTGATACAAACACACTTACTGACTATGAAGAGTTACTTAATCATGTCCAAAGACATACCAAGTGTTCTGAATCAACCTGCCTTCGCAAGAAAGGGAACAACATGGAATGTCGCTATAGTGCACCCTAGCCTGAATGTACCCACTCTTCATTGTGCAGTGACGAAGCTGGGAAAAAAACCTATTGCCCTGCACGTAATGATGATAGATTGAATATACATAGTCCAGCAATGCTTTCCATATGGAGGGCCAATATGGATTGTCAACCCGTGCTTTCAAAAACACTAGTTCTAAAGTACATTGCAAAATATGCCGCGAAGGCAGAAAGAAAATTTGAGAGCTGCCTTGATATGTTGACACGCATATGTCAAAAGCAAGCACCCCAAGACAAGGCACTTGCAGCATACAGAAAATTCATGTCCAAAATTATTGCTGATCGTGATATAGGTGCACAAGAAACGTGCCATATGTTACAAAAGTTGCCCCTTGTTGTTTGTAATCGTGATTTTATGGTGCTTAATGTTGGTAGAAAAGTTTTCAACCGAATCCAAACAAACCGAAACGAAAATGCATTGGAGCTGACCTACATCCATAAATATACACAACGTCCTCTTGAAATGGATAAAGTAACACTACTTGAATCTGCACGAACATTCTCATTCTCATCAAGTCACAAAGAGTACAAGTGGAAAGAAAGGAAACATAAGGCAATTATCAGTGTCTTCCCTCGATTTACTGCTATTCCAAAGGAGGATTCAGAACATTTTGAAACATTTTGTTGGAGTGAACTACTTCTTTACAAGCACTTTCGCAACATTGAAGCAGACATTGGTATCGAGAAAGAGAAAATTGTTGCAAATTGGAAGGAGATGAATTTACGCAAATACTGTGTGTGGCATGTTGACCGTATAGTTGATGAACAAGTAAGTCAAGAAGAGGAAGAGGAGCCAGAAGATCAAAACAATATAGGCAATACAATTCAATTGAATGAATGGGAGTTCTTATCACAATTGGGTCTTGGTACTAGCAGGAATTGTGATTCCCTCGATATGCTTGGAAGACGTGACTTTGACACTTGCCACAACTAGAATGCCTATACAATACCTCAGCCGTTACATGAAACTGCAGAGCATTTCATATGCACAAACAAGGTGGACCAACATGATAGCCCAACACCCTTTGAGTTTAGCAACCTCCCATATCCACTCTCTCCCAAACAACAACTCGCTTTGACACTTGTTATGGACCACTACAATTCTTATGAAATAGAAAAACCATTGTACATGATCATACAAGGCACAACAAGAATAGGAAAATCCTATCTTATTCATTGCATTAAACACTCCCTTTCCAATTTAGTGCCACAACAACATAGCCCTCTCCTTGTTGTTGCTCCTACAGGAATCGCAGCATTCAACATACATGCTTCAACTATACATTTTGCCTTGAAGATTCCAATCAAAGAAATGCATCCATTGAAGGGTCAGTCGCTTGCAATGTTCCAACATAGCATGAGACACATAAAATACCTCCTAGTTGATGAGCTAAGCTTTCTAGGCCCAAAATTATTCTTAAAAATCGATACTAGGCTATGCGAGGCTTTCCCCCACCAACAACACTTATGCTTTGGTGGAAGATCTATCATTCTTGTAGGTGACTTTGCACAGCTATCTCCTGTAATGGACAAACCTATATATGTCGCCCACACAGATGCGAAAGCCCTTTGGGAACAATTCACTATTGTTATCACACTAGAACAAATATTTTGACAACATGGAGACACACAAGCTCAAATTGACTTTCGAAGAACTCTACAAAACATCTGTAATGCAGAACCAACTGAACAAGATTGGGAGCTACTAATGCATCGCACAAACAAAGAGTTATCACACAAAGAAAACAAGTGATGAACAAAAATCTCCTGGATGAAGTCGAGACTTAAATTGTGTTTATTTTGGAGAGGATATTTCCATTAGAATAAAATATGTTGAAGCTCTTGATAAAAAGAAATAGATATTTTTCGTAATCAAATCAAGGATTCTAGTTACAATAAAATTCTCTCTCTTATTTTGTACAAAAATTAAATCATATAAGATTTCTTAAGAGTTCATTAATTATGGTATTGTTATAAGGATTTAATTGTGTAGTTTATCGAGTCAAATTCATTGACCCATGTTGCATGATTAAGCAGGCTTAATCTTGGGAAAACTCCATGTTTAAGCATGCTTGAGTTGGAGTAGTACTAGAATGGATGACCTTTCGGGAAGGCCCAATGCTTCACCTCTGTGAGCATCACCTAGATGCAATGAGTACTAAGTGGACCATTCATTATTATGAGAGATGGGTTCTTGTAAACCACTACTCATGAAACATGGGTCAATGAGTTTGACTCGAAAAACTACATGGTTGAATCTTGATAGCAATATCATAATTTGACATACTGTGGAAAAGTGCCTCCTACTTATCAATTTATTAATGTCTTCTACCAAACATTTCTTAAGAAAATGAAAATATATTTAATAATCATTTTGAACACACGCTATTATTAAAAAATATATTCTTTCTCTTCTTCCTTCCCTCCCTCTCCCCCTTTCTCTCTCACATGTACTTTTTTGTTTTAGTATATGTTTTGATTAGATTTAAATGAGAAGGGACCGTACCCATTACAAAACAGCCATACAAGCCAAATGAGAGGCTCATGAGAAGTGAAACACCCAAAAAGAAAAAACAAAAGAAACAACTAATCGACTAGCAAAAGAGACAAAAATAGTACACTAAACAAAACCAACATAGGACCAATCCAACTACTGGTCTCCCAAAAGCTTGATCACTAATGGCCTACCACAAGCCTTAACCAGGAAGTGGAGCTTCTCATTGAATGACAGGGGTCCCTTCTAAGTAGGTTGGGTGTCCTCAATAGTGGGTTGAGTCAAACATCCCACCATCTTGCCTTTTTTCTGTGAGTGATTGACCACATGACCACCCTTAGCCACCCTTTTCCCATGAATTTTCTTGAGTTCTTGTTGAAAGACCTGGATGGTAATAGTAGTATTCTTCACAGTCTTCTTGTTATAGTCAACAATCTCTTGGAGACATTTCATTGTCTTATCTTGGTTGTTGTGAATAGTGGCAATTTCCTCCTACAATTTCAATTTGTCCTCCTCCGTACCCACTAGAGCTCTAAGCTCATTCACCTCCTTGTCCCAATTAGCCCATCTATCAAATGACTTAGCGAGGGAGGAAAGCATATCCCAATGCCCACCATCCTCAACCTCTCTTGACCAAGAAACCTGCTATTTGAGCACCATATTTTCCAGCACCTAATTTTTTTCCTTCACAACTTAATAAGTTGAGCCAAGTTGAGCCAAGAGCCACTTTAGAATGTCGTTCTAGGCATTAACATTCGCCAAAATCTCATCCATTTTATGTTGAAGGTGAACAAAAGAGGCATAGATTTCAATACCCAGATTGGGTTCAACGGAGGTCCATTCTAGGTTAATGCAAAGTTTAGGGTATTTTGGGGGGCTAGAAGGGTTAATGACAAGAGGGGTTTTAGAAACATCAGACACATCATCATGAACAGGGTAGTGCACAGGAGTGTTTCTAGGGGTAGGTTTCCAAGAATCATCATCCAAGTCAGTTAAATTATCAAAAATGGAGGTAGAAATAGAGGTGGGTTCGAGGAAAGAAACGCACTTTTTGGGGTTGAGGGGGGTTTCCTTGTTGATAGGGGATTTTCCCTAGGTCTCGGTGATTCTACGAGTGGTGCGTGGGGTTTCTTCTAGAGCACAAGTGGAAGTGGGGCCCTTAGGGGGGTTAGTAGGATTGTGAATGACCAGAGTGTTCCTCTTGACAATGGTTGGGGAAGGGAAAAGAGCGGCCTGATGATGGAAAATGTAGAAAATTAATCCCTAGTGAATGGGGAGACTTTTAATTTTACCTTGGAAATTCTTAATGGACTATCGAAGAGAAGAAAAGGCCTAGATAAAGATGTTCATCTTGTCATTATAGCATAAATGGTTTAAAATGGGGAAGAGATGGGCATGAAAACAACAAAAATGACCCTCTAATGTGACATACCTCATAAGCACCTCTGCAATTTTACTCCACACCCCAAGGAGGTTGACCCTATTGAAATCATTTTTTAGCCTGATAACCTTTTCTCCGTCCTTTAGAAACCTCTCCATGTCTTTCTAGTAGTGCCCCTTAAACTATCAAGGGATGCAAGCACCTTCCAGTGAAAACCATGTGACCTCAACAATTAGCTCAACATTCACAAGGAGCACCCACTAATGGTGATGGTGCCCCCATTCCAGGAATTGGAAAACTCAATAGATAATTTGGGGTCATGCCCCTCCATACCCTCCACATACGAGGCTAATTTATCTTGTTGGATAATAGTCCAAACCTCCCTATCATGCTTCCACACCCTGCAAGAGGCGGGTTCGTCTTAGACCTACTTGCCCCCATGAAGAATTCCATAGACAATAGAACAAAAGGAGTTCTGTAGAAATGTTGAGAAGAATACCTAAGCCAGGAATAGAAATTCTTATGAAAAGACTTCCCAAAGAGAGTGGTTTCCCATAATTGTAAACCGTGGTATATGATGATGAGAGGTAACAAGAAATCCAACTCAATCTCATTTTTGTAGTACTTTTACATCATTATTAATTAAGTCACACACATGCCTCGGGATTTGAGAGAATTATCCCATATAACTAAATTTGGAGTAAAAGCACCAAGGTTAGCTAGCACATCCGCCATTTTGTTTCCATTTCTATACACGTGAGTAGATATGCTATTCCTAAGAGTAATCATGAGATTGCATGCTAATAGGATGGGATCACAGAGAGACCAACAAGGTTTAGCCATCTCAGTCAGCAAAATAATGGTGTTTTTGGAGTCACCTTCAATGGTGAGGTTGGAAAAGATAGCATTCGTGGCAATCTAGATACCATAGTATGCCGCTACCACCTTCGCAAATTTGGAGGAGTGAACACCAAGATTCACCGCATCAGCCAAAATCATTTTCCCATTATAGAGATTTGTGCAGAATCTTCAAGTAAGTCGCATGCTTCCCTCGTCGTTAATGGTTTTCTCTCCTTGAAACTCTTCCTTGGTGGTATATTTCTCGCCATATTTTACTGCTTCCCCCGCCACTAATGGTTTCCGCCCCTTTACTGTGAATATATTGAAGCAACAACACTAGGACAATTGGGTCTGGAGATTGGAGATTGAAGCAGCAACAATACAAAAATTGGGTTGTTTCCTCAAAATTTCCTGCGAGCTCTACCGATTTTCTCTCATTGGCATCATTGACAGGTCGACATAATTTGTAGGTACGTCACTTCCCATGATTTCAGTTAATTATATTTTTTTAACCTTCTGCATTACAGAAACAGGTTTATATTTTTTTATCTAAATCCCCTGTACTATCTGTTAGGTTTGTCAAGTCGCAGTTCCTATGGCACTCCCTTTGCTCTTTGCCGCTTTCTTTTCCCACAGTGTGTGGCTTCATAGCCTCGTCTTTGCATTCTTCAAAATTCAAACGGAGCCCCACCATTATATTACCAAAAAATCCCTAAACGAATCCTACAGGAGCACCATTGAATTGTACCAGGCTATTTAGTTAGGATTTTAACTTTTCCTCTGCTTCACTTAACTCATAAATACTAAAGGCAGTTTGAAGACATACAAAGCTTCAACAACAAGTAATCGTAGAATTCTTTATGATATATATATTGGATGAGTATCCGACTAATAGACATCACAAGAATTCAATTCAACTCTGTAAGCCTTATATATGGTCTACTGAGAAAAAAAAATTAAAATCCTAAATGAAGAGCAATATAGTAAAATTTAAAGGATTCCCAACAGAGGAAAACAATTGAAGGCATAAAAGGAGTGCACAAATTGGATGTTCTACTGATCAATGTGCCTTAAATTTGCACCCCTTTGTAAATGTGCCATTACTTTTTTTTCTGTTGAAAGCTAACTTTTTTGTGGCCTAGAGATTGGGATGCCATACCTATATTAATGGCGTGCCCATCATTTCTTTCTATGCCCTCTCCTCACTTACTCTCCATTAATGCTACCTCTAAAAGTAGTCTTCTACATTAAATTCTCTATACTAACTAATTGCCCATGTTCAAGTTGGCTTGTCCTTTGGTTTCTATACTCATTTTTCCTGCAGCTGATGCTTTGGTATAAGTGTTTTGGCATTTAGCCTTTCATTGAAATGTTGGCCTATCCTTCCTCAACATTACCATCCAGGAAGATCATTCAAATACTTACTAGGGCAACACTTTGGTCAGCCAGTTAACAGTTTGCAACCGAGTTTTTCAATATATTCAACGTTCATTTATATATTCTTTGGTTAAACTAAAAATTGTAAGATGTTGATCCATATACATGCACTAACAGTGGGCAAATAAAGCTTGGCCACTAATCAACAAATGACACTTTTCTCATGGTCAGTGGTGTTAGTTGCAATAAATGACTTGAACAGATATCCTCTAAAATCGTGTGCCCTCGTTAAAGTGAGGGAATTCAATTTACCTAGCATCATTTTTGTTCCATTACAGTCAAGGGTTGGTTTATTTTTCCATTATAGTTAGCACCTTAGTGCACGTATTGCTACTGGCAAGAGGAACATGCACTATTTTTCACTACAAATAATACAACCCCCAACAAAATGAAGAGACCATGATAATAGGGAAAATATAGAGTCAAATTTTATAAATAATTTTTTTTTAAATAAATGCATAATTCTGTTTGTAACTAATCTGACTGTTTATATATTTATTTGTTAGTCTAAAGTGTAAACATCATTTCTTTTCATATATAAGAGATGTTTAATTTTCTCTCTCTTTCAATTGTGTCAATAATAATATGACTGCTACAAAATCATATTTTAAATTTACACTGGTTTCCATGGGCTGATTTAAATTATGTTTGAAGTTACTTTCCTTTATCAATGGTCTCGTGTTCATTCTTTCATTTTTCCCACTTTACTCATGCACTAGATTTGATTAGAATTTATCAGGTATGAGATAGATTCCAGAAAATACAGTAACATCTCGTTTAAATCTCAGTAAATTTAGAAGACCATAAGAAACACAAATACAATAGATTTCTCAAAACTCCTTCCATTTCCCAACTCTAAATTCTAATTGCTGCATAGTTTTCAATCATTTTGTTCCTCTTTAAAAAATTATATAGGGTTAAAACTAGACTTAATCATGAGGCAAGAAGAATGGGTAACAAATTGAAAGCTTCACAATAGGAAAATGATGGTCCATTTCAATTGGTTTAGAACATAATAATAGTTTAAACCCTTAAAGAAATCTATTCTTCAGAAACATTCATGAAGGTAAGCTTCAATACATAGCTTTGGTGAAATGCAATCAATACTTTTACTTCAGGGAAAAGCTTGATATGTTCTTAATTGTTACTCAAAATAAATAGGAAATTAATTAATGTAGATTTCTTTCTCAGCTACTAAAGTTGTTTATTTTTGTGCAGGCAACATCAACATAAGGTGATATTATGTTTAAAATGTATGATTATGAATCACTCCCTAATCTAAACTTCTGTATAAATGACACCATGTTGTAGCAAAGAGAAACAATTAGCTAATTTACTTATCATTGCATGTCTACAAATAATCAATTATGTTAATTCTATGATTCCACAAAACCAAAGAGAATATTTATGTATCTAAGATAAAAACCTCTTATATTAAGATAATTACTACGTAAGATCTAAATTTCATAAAATGGGTTTAAGGTTTTTTTTTTGGTGTGTATAGACTAGGTTCTTTCTATTTTGGGATCAGAGTTTTTTTTTATATAAATAAATTATTCTATTGGTTCATTTTGGAAAAATATTACTAGTAAATGAAACAAATAATCTGATTATGTTTGATCTGAATTTTAGATATTGTGGTTTTATTTTATTTTTTAAGGTAAGAGTTTTTGTATTCTTCAAATTATATGGATGTTGGGTTGTAGAGGCCATTAGTTTCTGTATTCTTATTTCTTCTTAATTGCAATCAATTTTATGCATTTGCTATTATTATGTGCTCCACTACCCAAATTTAACATTAAGTTGCAATTCAATACAGAAAACCAACTTTCAAAACAACATTAACATGCAATTCAATGCAGTTCATAAGAATTATGTGCTTTCAAAAATAAAAATAAAAACCTATCACTAATTGACCTTCCACAACTCTTCTACGTACCCATTGCACATGAAGGTGCCATTGCTAGTATTAAATATATTAGGAATTTAGTTATCCATGTGCTAAAAAAGTGGGGTTCTATAAGATGAATACCCCATTGTTACAATCAAATCTAGATGTCAAGAGCATAGTCCAAAGCATGAAAAAACAAGCCGTGAAATTAATCAAGAACAATTTACTCAAATCCTCCCTATAGATGATGTTAATATTTTAGCTCATTCAATTATTGATCAATATCTCACTTCTCTATAATTCCATAACGATCCCATGATTCCTTTCTATTACATCCATGATCCCAAAATTGAAGTTGATCCCATCCATATTCCAATAACCTCCACTTCTCAATATGAGGCACTTGCCTCCCTTGGACACATAGATGATCTCCCCCTTGATCCATAACTCATTGATTAGGACCAACAAGAGTCCTTCTCTCTAGACATGTTAAAAAATGATGAAGTTATAGATGAGTTGATGTGACTCGGTGACACTATCCCAATAAGTGACCACAAAAATGGTTTCCACATTGGCCTTGATGAAACAACCTATTTTGGGGAACAAGTTTGATTCTTTAGTCCTAAAATTCATGTTAAAATATTGATAAACAAGCTACTATGGATCCAATCAAAATTCCACATAATGATATAACAACAACAAGCATGGACACAAAGAAAACACTAGTATCCTATCAACTTGAATCACTCACTTTTGGAAAAGAATAATTTATTGCTAATGAGAAGATAATTAATATGGAGTGTTTTAAATCCACACAAATATGGATTGGCATCTTGTTTCCAAAATAAAGTATACCATATTGCAAATATAATAATTTCAGAACATGCAATATCAAGGAAAAGGATTAGGCCTATATGAACAAGGTATTTTGTAAGGTCAATACATTTTTTTAACAATCATAAATATCAAGGTTTCAGTTATTCATCAATCAAGAAATATAATGATGTTAGTGGTACTTCCATGATATTGGGGGAAACTTGTAACATATAATGTAAACATCAAAATAGGGGCCATGAATAGTCCCTACAATAAGGTTGTTACCAACGCTCCTCCCATCCACATCATAAATATCATTCCCAAATCCTTCAACCCACTGATTGGGACCAACAAAAGAAAAATTATTACAAAGCAAAAGATCAAAATCAAATTTTTGAAGTTAATGAATCCAAAAGTCAAAGTGGGCACATAAATTCAAAATGGACCCCAAAGAAAATTGGATCAAGCAAAGCACCAAATCCTAATCTAGTAGTTAATAAAACTATGGAGCCACATCAAAAAGGGTCTCCCACTTATCACAAGTGTCCACCTCCTTCAAAATGGTTTGAATCCCAAAACACAAGGTGTATAAATCTATTAATCTTAAACACACTCCAAATTTGACATACAAACTTCATCATCCACCATCCTAAGTTTAGAAAATAAAAATACAACATCTGCAATTCCAAATAATTCATCCACATCTACCATCCCCCACCATAATATAACAAGAATACAGAGATAGAAGATGATGGTGAAAGGAGGAGGCAATGAGTGTAAAGAGTGTTGAGGGCCAGTGAATTAGAAAGGGCAGCACACGCCTGATGGGCTCCCAATCAAATGCAAACATGACCACATCAAAGTGTCCTACGACGATAGAAACTATTTAATGATCTTGCATGGCACGTGGAAGGAAATGCCACCCGCTTCATTGGGCGACAAGATATGAAGTGAGTATGGCACCAAATGGCAGCCTCATCTGTGTCATCACTTTTTTATGCGGTCCCAATTTCAAAGCGTATCACCAATCAATGTGGGGCTTCAATCTCTGCCACACAAAACAAATGCACCTCAGTTACAATGATAAACAAAAATCTCCTGGGATGAAGTCCAGACTTAAAATATGTTTATTTTGGAGAGGATATTTCCATTACAATAATCAAAGATATTTCATAAAGATATTTTTTATATTCAAATCAAGATTCTAGTTTTTTCTTTTTTAAATCAAATATAAAATCATATATTTATATTTTTATGAAAATAAAATCATAAAAAAATTCTTAAGAATTCATTAATGTCTTCTACTAAATCTTTTTCAAGAAAATGAAAATAAGTTTAATAATAATTTTGAACACACAATATCCTTAAAAAATAGATTTTTTTCTCACGTTTGTCTTGCCTTCCCTCTCTCTCCCTCTCTCTCATATGCACATTTTTTGTTTTAGTATATGCTATTTACTTATAATTTTATCATTGTGTAATGATTGAATGAATGGGCTATATGATTAAGAGAATTTATTCAATCCCTTGCACTTACGAAGAAATTATAGTTGGAGGATGCTTTTATTATCTATTCCTACACATACTTAATATGGTAGAATAAAAGGAAATGTCATAGTGCATATTTATAACTATAGCACAATTTTTTGAGACAACAAAAGCCTATCATATTATTTATTTAATATATTTTGGTTTAAATATATTTAGTATATTGCACATATCATTAAACGATCATAAATTCACCAAACAACATATCTATAAAATTGGAGGGGTGGAAAGGCTCCATCCTCAGTCATGTTGGCAAACTGTAACTCCTATCTGCATCCCTTCAAGGGATCCCTACTTACTTCCTCTCTATCTTTAAGATCCCCAGATATATTGCTGAGAAGTTTGAAAAAATTCAAAGGAACTTTTTATGGTCTAGGATTGAGGAAAATAAAAAGTTTGCTTTGGTTAGTTGGGACAAAGTCTGTAAGCCTAAATCTTGTGGTGGGTTTGGAATCAGGAATATACTATTCACCAACAAGACCTTACTTGCTAAGGTTGGTTGGGACCATTTGAGGAATAAAAACGACTGGTGCAAGATTATGAATGCTAAGCATCTCCAAAATAGACCTATGATTAAGTGTCTCTCTGATGATTACCCCTCGGGATCTTTAGCATGGAAGAACATTTGCAGAATGCAAGGGCTGCTCATGACCAAGATGAAATGGAAGCTTGGGAATGGTAATATTATCAGATTCTTGGAAGACCCTTGGTTGTTAGACGCCCCCCTTTCACACTCTAATTTTAGGAATCTTATGAGACTGGCGCAATTCTTCTTTGGTATGTACATTAGTGACTACCTCCTTGGTCAGCCAGGAGCTAGGAGGTGGAAGGATCTACTTCTTTGTTGTCTTTTGTCCCCTGATTTGTTAACTCTAGCTAAGTCTTTGCAAGACTTACTCTCCCTTACCAGATTACCTTTATCCAACATGGAGGATGAATTCTACCGGACTAATGACAAGCACGACAATCTTTCAGTCAGAATGGCTTAAACAACCTGATGTTGGTTCAGGGTATTGAGCATGGACCCTGGAAACAGGTTTGGAATAGGCACATGATTCCAAAAATAAACTTCTTCTGGTGGATAGCCTGCCATAACAGGATCCTCACTCAGGATAACCTAAGGAAAAGGGGATTTCAAATCCCTAATAGGTGTTTGATGTGCAAATGCAATGAAGAATATGTGGATCACTTACTTCTGCACTACCTGTTTGTTGTTGGTGTTTGGGAGTTGGCTTTGGAGAGATTGGGTAATCAATGGACTATGTGTAAGGACATCAAATCCTTTATCTTGAGCTGGTTTGGCCCTTTCCATCAGCCCTTACCTAAAGAGATTTGGAACCAAGTCCCCCTCATTATCTGTTGGTGCTTATGGAAAGAGAGGAACAACTGGATATAATTCAAGAATATTGAGATGAGTCCTAAGGAGGTTTTTGGTATAGGGCTAAGGTTAATTTCTAAAAATATTTCAATTTCCAATGGGAAAACTTCAGACAAAGCTCCTACTGATTGGGAGATTAAAATGGATAAAGCTTGGAACCAGAATCTTGAGGTCAACCCCTTTGACAACTCTTGGTCCCAGGCTAGATGAGACACTATTTGGAAACCCCAAGATCATGGATGGCATAAACTCAATTTTGATGGTGCTACCAAAGGAAACCCGGGAAGGGCAAGCATAGGGGGTATTATCAGGGACTGCAGGGGGGTGATCCCACAAAGCTGGTTTACAATTTTTGGGAGATTCTGATTTTTGTTGAAATCACATATTTTTAGAAAATATAATGATTTAAGCATTAAAAAATTTCATTTAAAGCATTCCAATTGAAGAGAGTTTGATCAAACTACCTTAGATCAAACCCCCTTGGATAGAACCCCACTAGTTTTAAACCATACCTATAACAGAGTCTCCTTTACACCTATCAAAATGTTGATAAAAAACCACTTTTGATTTACCTTTTGGGGGATCAAATGAATTCATTTAAAATTTATTTTTTGTAAGTATGTAGTCATTATTATAAGCTTCCCAAAAAGTATAATTTTAAATAAATTTAATTTTATTATTATATTTATTTTTTATTTCTTATGAATGTAGGTTTTTCACCAAAAATCAAGCTCTTATTCTGCACATGTAGAAAAATATAAGATTATCAAAAAAAAATTGAAAAATATGAGTGCACCAGATATTGATGTCCTTGATCCAACAAAAAACAATTTGAATTTCAATATGTATACAAAAAAAGTTGTGTTATATAGTGTCTATGTTTGAATTGTAATTGGTTTGACTTTGAAACTTGATTAAGGAAAAATATTAAATAAAACACTATGAAACCAATTGGAAGCACTAGATATCATAGTTACAAATCTAAATTAAAAAAAAGAATTTTATCCTTCATGGAAAAAAAGTTATGTGTTATACGGTGAGCATCACTCCTTAAAAATGGTGTTTACTGAAAAAAACTAGTTTTCAAGGAGATGGAAAAAGAAGTGCAATCTGATTCCAAAATTTTTGAAAAAAAAATATTTAGAATCTACAGACAAAATGCCACAAATCACTAGTTTGTATCATCTTCAAATTCCTCACGGTTTAGCTACTATAGGTGCCCGAAAGTGAAGATTTAGTTAGAAAAAATCAATTCAATGTCTAGTTTGGCCAAAAATTGTAAACTAGTATTGTGGGATCACCCAGGGGCAACTTTGTGGCTGGTTACTTGGGGGGTATAGGGATTCATACCTCCATGATTGTCGAAGCAAGGGTGTTGTTGAAGGGCGTCCAGTTAGCTGTCACTGTGGGGATAAAGAAATTGCACATAGAAGGGGATTCTAAGTCGGTAGTTGACTCTGTTAATTTGGGAAAATTATTAGGATGGAGTACCAGGGATATCTTGTTAGACATAAATAATTTGGTGTTGATGCTAGATATGAATATTGTTACTCACATTTATAGGGAGGGTAATCAAGCTGTTGATTCTAGGTGTTGGAGGAATATGGGGAACCTACCGTCGGGAATACGAGGTATCATCCTCAAGGAGCAGGGCACATTTGTTTATCATGATGACATCTAATCTTGCATTCGTCATGGCTTGCTGGGTGGTCCACATATTTTATTTTTGGGTGTTGTGGACGAAGATGAATGTTGAGGTGTTTAATCTTTGGCATGATTTGAATAATGGGGTGGAGATAGAAATTACGGAGCTAATTATGAGGAGTAGTGGGAAGTACAACGGGGTAATGGCCAAGTTGGGTGAGGCCTTATGCAATCTTTATTTTCGGTCTTGTCTCACCTTCGCATATCCTTACAGATTTTCAAATTCAAATTTGATGTGACTAATAATTATGATGTGAAGCTCTTGCCTTGTCTTATCAACCCCACTAAAAAGCTTCTCATGATAAAAGGCTGATCTTTAGGGAAGTCTAAATTTGGCCTTGCGGCCAACCATCATTGGTACTTGTGCTATGGCAACATGGAAGGAAAACCTCCCAATATCATCATTTTTTGCAAACCTGGCCGTAGGTGTTTAAAGATTTTCACTAATGAGCTCACAAAGATTGTCTTTTTGGATTTAACTCCTAAAGCGTGTGTCCTGCATACCGTCTTGATTTCTCAGAGCCTTCTTGGTTGGCTTAAAAGAAGAAGTGTTTGGGCAACCTCTCACATTAACAAATATTCTAATCTTTTGTTCTCACAAGTTTCCTGGTTTTGTAGGGTGAAGAGTGGTGAAATGGGTGGTGATAGGGTGAGGACAGAGCCAGTCAATTGTGGGGAATTTCGCAAGGACCCGTTGGTTTGGCACATCTATGTTGAAGGAGAGTTGGTGCCTTTAATGGAATGCTTGGTTGGTCATGATCTAAGGACGTCAGTGCAATTCACAAGCTCGTGGAAAGATAGAAGGGTTATGATGGGTGGAATCTCCTTCAAGGTTAATGAGGAGGTGATTGCTCAGGCGATGAGGCTCTCTTGTATCGGGAAGAAGTATCCTAAGCACGCCAAGGCTCAGGACAATGAAATCCTTAATGCCTTCTTTAAAGGAAATGAAAAACCTATCCACTCCTAGTTTGGCTTTGAATGAGAAGCTCTCCTGCAGTCGTGGGACCAGGTCTATCTCGCTCTCATGAAGTATGTCACTTTAGAGGGTAGATATAAGACTTTCTATTATTATCATTTGCCTCTTTTAAATCACCTCCGCCATAAAATGTTGTTGAGCTTCTTGTTTTTCTTTCTCGTTGATTTGGAAAGATCTATTGAGAAATGCTTAGACTCTACTGCCCAAAACCCTAAGGATTCTTCTCCCCTACCGCTCCACCAAGGCCTCATCTTGAGGCTTTATCATTTTCACCTCGAACTTTGCCCGTCCAAACCCATCTCCACTATCCGTATTGAGGAAGTCGAACCCCCTGCTAAGACCAATATCTCTCTGAATGAGTCTAAGAGACCTAAAAGGAAAACCCCTCTGGGGAATACTGAAGCCCCCAAGCCTAAACCACCAGCCAAAAAGAAAAAGGGGAGTGTGGGGCTTGCTCAGTCAAATGCTATGACTAGGCTCTGTGAGCTCAAAACCAACCTTGACAAGTCTAACAACAAACTTGCAACCAAGAAAAAAGTGAAAGAAGAAGGGAAAGGTCTGGTGGAGCCACCCACCACTGACTGTGACTGGAAGAATGCAGTGGGAAGAGACTCCAAGGGGGATATTATGGTTGCTGCTACAGTGGAGATAGGGGTTGAAAATACCAGCATTAGGAGATCTGGCAAGCTGGCAAAAAAATAGTAAGAAGGTGTAGATTAATGAAATTTCTACTGATGAGGCGCGGTCTACCAGCAAGGGCAATCGGAATGAGGAAGAGGAGGAGGAATTTTTTGAAGGGCCTAGCCACTTTTCCAACCTCAACAAAATTGTAAAGGAGAATTTGACTTCCCAGTCCTCTGAACCATAGGCAATGGAGCAAGAAGACATAGCAAAGACTGGTGACAAAGGGGAGGATCATTGCATGTTACTGGAGTGGGTGGAGAAGCTCGAGAAGAAGTTCACTGGTCTGGCTCGATTCACTATCAAGATGGTCCACTGTGCGGTTGGCACCCTTTCTATTGTACTTAAGGATGAAATGGATAAGAAGGCTATGGAGGAAGGCCCCAACTGGGTGAGGGAGGATGTTTTTTTCCTCCTCTCTTAGAATTGGGAGAATGCTAGCTAGTCTGTTGTTGTTGTGTCTTGTCTACTGGGTTGGTTTTTGTCGGTTGTTTGTCTGTTGTTATTGTGTTTTGTTTTGGTGGTTTTTTGTTATGCTTCTATGGACCTGATCCTTTTTGGCCCCTATGGCTTGATGTGTAAAGGGTACAACACCTTGTAAATGCTTCTTGTCTTATCAAAAACATATCTATAAAATAAAATATTTAGTAAGAGAATAATAAAAATTACATAAAAATTCATATTCATTCAAATGGTTTTTTTCATTTATTATGTATTTCTTAAATAAATATGATAATCATCAATATATTTAAAAAGGATTTAGCCAAATTCACCACCAGCAATTCACCTCCAACAATTCATCACCATGACAAATTCATCTCTAAGAAAATTCACTACCAACAATTCATCACTATGAAAAATTCACCACTAGCAATTTCCTAATTGTATATGCGATGAATTATCCACGATGATGAATTGTTGGTGGTGAATTTTTCACAACGATGAATTGTTGGAGGTGAATTATTGGTGGTGAATTGTTGGCGATTAATTTTCCTAGATCCATTTAAATATTATCATACCATTCCATACAATAAAAATGCTAATATGTTTCAACATCATATACTAACTCAAAAGTAACAATTACACTTAATTCATATATTTCTTCAATGATGATAAGATGGAAAAAATTAGCTAAATTAAATGGTGTATTCATGTGAAGAATAAATAAAATTCTTATATATGTTCAAAGAAATTTAAATTGAATAGAGAAATAAATGCAATCTCAATATCTTATTGGTTCAAAAATCATTTATGACTATTTAAATAAAGATTATTTTAGAAAATGTAATTAATGCAAGATCAAGATCTTTTCTATATATCACAAATATGGATTTATTGTAACATGACAAGGTTTCATGTCACAATCATATATTGATTGCAAACTGTATGATCAAGCTTTATTTGATTATAGCTATGGATGTAATCTAATATTTCTAACTCAGGGAGTTCTTGTCAAATATTTAATTTGAAACATGGATGGAGGAATATATTATTAAAGATATTGAGAATTTACTTATTCAAGTGCTCAAAAAATAGGGATATGTGAGATGAATACCTTAAAATTAATAAATTGATTGTATTTATAAATTTGTGAAACTCAACTTAACATGTGGAAATGAACCTAACATGCAAAAATAAAACTAAGCTCCATATATATATGAAAATGAACTCAACATGCAAAAATAAACTTGACCAGCATGATTACCTTGGTATAGAATTGCAAACTACCATAGATGGTCCTCAACTCATTATACCTAGGTCTAAAGCAAGGTGGTTTTAAGACACAATTTTTTATTTTTTATTTAATTTTTTATGTATGTGTTTTATAATATTTTATTTTCAACCAAAATTTTGGTAAATTAACATTTTTTCTTTTTTTATTTCTTTGTTTATTTCTTATTTAAAATTATAAAATAAAATAAATTATATTTTCACTGAATGTCTTGATGCTACTCAGCTTCACCAGGTGTTCAAAGACCAAGCAAGTAATTGGGGATGAAATTATCCATTCGCAGGTAAGAAGATTGGTATTCCCATCTTAGCTCTTGTCAATCTTTATTTCAAATTTGCTAGACTTGTTGCAATGTTACCGTTCTATGGAATTGATAGCAAGTAAAATGGTTAATGAAGCCTCTTTGCAAGATAATGCACTATTAAAAGTTACCCAAACATATGACCTCTGGAAAGGTTGGGGATATATTGGGGGTTTGTTTCATCATCATTTTCTCCTTCACGGAAGAGCATATGTGTCAATTTATGATGCAATTAAAACTGCCTTTAAAATTAGCAGTCCAAGGTACATGTACTTAGCTCTTGATAGGAATGCTAGTGAAATTGGGGTTGGAATGGTAGAGAAATTCAAGGAGAAGTACCACTCCATTATGGTGCTACTAATTCATGACCATCACCCTCCAACTTCTGCTATTGCAATGAATTTTGTTCATTCAAGTGGCATGTGTCAACTCCTCCATACCACACTTCTGAATTTGAATGTCATGTTGTCTACACAGTCGAGGGATCAAGGCTTGCAAGAATAGCAAGGAGAAAACAAAGTACAAATCTATCACATGGAGGAATAGCTAGGTGTGGGTCAGTAATTTATAGATTTTAAAAGCTGAAAGTGTTTTCATGATGCCTAGTTTTCTTTTTTGCAATCATTGTACAACCTTTTCCTGTATGCAAAGTCATAGCTAGTAATAGGGGCAATTTTGGAGGATGACTATAAACTTCTTATGAATTTTGTATATGCACCAATGATGTTTGTACATTGTTGATGGGTGTCGTCAAAATTTTGATATATGTAAATCTTTATTATATAATGTATATAGGCTTATAGCCTTTTGCCTAAAAAACAAAAAAAAATATATAATATATATAGATAAAAAATAATTTCATAACATATATGTATATATAGTTTCTACAATAATAGAATAAAGATATATAATTGATGAAATTTTAGAATTTTAATGAAATGATCAAATTAATAAAGGTAATAAAATTATTAAAATATAAATATAATTTCCTTAATGGATCGAGAGTGAAACTTTGAAGAGTTATTTGCTCAAAAGAGGACTCCATAAAACAAGGAGAGATAATATTATGCTAAAATGTATGAAAAAACAACTATAATTAGGCACGAATCAAAACAATGTTATAATTATAAATGAATATAAAATGTGAAATTATAGAGGATTTTACCAACAAAGATATAAAGCCTCCCAAAGGCACCATTTCTACCAATTAAGGTAAGATCCAAATTGGTAAACCAAGAAAGGTTATCATTATGTACATGATTATGTGGATAAGAATTTTATTAATATCCTAGATCCTCAAATAATTAGACTTGGTGCAAGAAAATCAATTTCTAAAAGATACTCAAAATCTCTAGTTAAAAAAATATAGCGAAAACAACCCTTAAAAGTACTATCTAGAGCTAACATAATGTACTTTAGAGAAAGAGTTTATACCAATTGGGGTAGCAACATAAAGTTTAGACCACTACCAAAGGGTTTATTCTTGATAGAATACCCTAATAAAGATTAAAAAATAAGAAATAATAGAAGGGGAACCATGAAAGATGAATGGTGTTAGAGTTCATCACAAAGATTGGGAGGGGCACTTTGATCCCTTGAAAGATATAATATGCAAAGAATCGATGTGGACCGATTTCTAAATTTTACCTACAAAGTATTAGGACCCACGGATTCTTGTAAATATTGGAAATGCTTTGGATTCATTTATAAAATATGATAATATAATAGAAGGAGAAGCTGGAATTTTTATATGTGTATCTACTTATACTCAAACCTTTTGAGTCTTGTTCTAAAAAAAAAAGCTCAAATTGACCTCTAGACTATGGTCTCAATTGGTCAAGTTAGATGGCCCTATAATGTGATGTGAAATTTATAAAAACATTAACCACCTCTCTAAGAACTATTAAACAAAATAAAAAATGATTTTTAGAGAGCAAGAAAGGAAAGAGCAAAAAGAAGATTTCATGTAGAATTGAAGGGAGGAAAATGATAGAAATGGATTGAAAAAATAAACCCTAAGATGGAAATGAAGTGGTCCTATCAACAACCAATGAAGACCTTGGGATGGATGATTTTGAGCCCATTTTCAATCCTAATGTAGGTTACAACAATAAATAAAATATTTAATGTGCTCTAGAAGAATTCAATATAATCTCAAATCTAGTGGAATGATCTAGAGGAATCTAGACTTGAAGACTTGATTTTAGTGGAAGGTCTAAATGAAGAATAACTAGGACTTTTTTTTTAGACTGCAGGAATCGAGTAGCAAGACCTCCTATAAACTGCAGTGGGCCTGGTAAACTTTTTAATGTGACCGGTGGCATTGGCGCGACACGCCCTCTGGTACCACGGGGGTGGGGGAGACTAGACCTCGTGACCAACCTCCTACAATAGGAAAGATTACTAGGAGGACTTGAAATTGTGAAAGAAAAATAAATATTCTAGAACAAGTCTCAAATAAACAAATTCAATTGTATTAACCAAAAAATAAAGGAATAGAAAATAAAAATAAAATATACAAAGAAAAAGAGGCAAAGGAAAAAATCAACTCAAAATTATAAACAATAATTTTGAGATTTGGAAAGGAGACATCACTTCCTAAAATACAATGAATATTTCTTCATGGAAGTTAGGGACCTCAATTTCGCTAATATAAGGTTCTTTATAAATTTCTAATCAATATTTTAAATTAAGATATTTTTGTGTTGCAAGAAAAAAAGTTGGACAAGGAAAATGCATTAATTATCAAAAAAAAAAATGAAATAAAAGGGAACCTTATGTACAACAAAATAGAACATCTAGTAGCTTGGGAATTCTCTAGAGTCTACGTGTAATGAATGTAGATGTGATAAAGGAAGGTAAAAATTGGTAGGTATGTAAATTAAATAGTTACAAATCTAAGTTGGTTTTTTTTCTCTTTAATGTTTATACATTGGTCAAATGTATTCTTAAGAGAAGGATTTGGGATCAAATTTATACAATCATTTCCACACTCCTTGATGCCCTAATTTTGTTAGAAGGATATTTCAATGCCATCTTGACTAATTTAGAAAAGTGAGGAGGTATCAATAGAATAGTCCAATCCTATGAGGACTTCATGAATATTATAAACTTTTGAAACTCCATGGGTATTCCCCTAGATAATGAAAGTTATACGCTTAGACCAAAAGAGACTTGGATTCACTAATTTAGTAGAAAGAATTGATATATTCTTATGTAAAAATGAACATTTCCAAATCGATCGCTCTATCCTCCCAATCTTAGGTTCAAATCATTTTACCATTCAAGTATAGATATTGGAGGAATATTACTTAAGTACATGCCTGTTCAAATTCAAAAATGTGTCTTCAAGACAATAGCCTCATTAGCCTAATAGAAAAATGGTGGATCGATATTACAAAGTAGAAAGGATCCAAAATGTTTTTCTTATCTAGGAAATTTAATATTATTAAATACATTATGAAAAATGGAATAAACAACATTTTGGAAACCTCTTCAAAGAGAAAGAAAGGGTGGAAGAAAAAATGGTTAGTCGATGTTGGTTTGTTTTTGGGATAATTTCCAACCGGTTCATAAAAAAATATAAGGAAAAGTTATTTCTTATGCTCAATTGTTTGAAGGTCCCCTAAAACAAAGTTATGAGGATAATACAAATTCGAAGGTCCCCCTTGCATGGCGAGTGGTTGTGGATTTCTTCCACTAGATACGTGGATGGAATAAGGCAATTGATGAAATTGTTGTTATTCCATGAGCCTTTTGAGCTATAATCAAGTGGTGATGGGCATGAAAGATGCAAAGATGATCTGATATTGGAGGATGACGATGATTTCATGTCCAAGGACAAGACTAAACGATGATAATTGAAGGATGTTAGATGATGGATTGGGTGTTTGATTGGATGATTGGTTAGCACTCCAATTTGATTTGAGAACTTGGATTAATGATGATGAGATTGAATGGACTTGAGATAGGCTAAGTTCTCAAGCACACAGGATGACGATGATAGGATTGTACTTGAGATAGGCTAATTTCTCAAGCATGGATGATTTTTGTATGAACTAAACCTCTCACTTGAGGTAAGTTGATTTGGCCGATAAGGATTGCTAACTTAGGATAGAAAATATTCCTAAGGAAGTGTAATGATGATGATATTGATTGATCAATTGGTTGATTAGGATTCAAAAGTTCTCAAAAAATTATTTAGAAGGCTATATTTTGATGTATGATGATGGGGATGTCAATGGTACACATTTAGTATTGCACTATGTTGTCATCAGTGTTGTCATTAATGTCAACCTATGGTGTGGATATGTTGAGGTGTGTATGGTGTTGAGCAGGTGTTGCAGATGTAGCAAGGTTACTTGGTTTCCAAGTGCTTTTGAGAAAATTTGCATAAATATTGTACAAGGTGACTAGGAAGTGTTTTGTATTTTGCTCCGCATTTCTTCATTCTTGAAGATGTGCTTGTCCAATTTGAATGTGATGATTAGAGATCTTCAAATGTGTTGTATCTAACGTTTTAGGATTTAGATCATGCAAAATTTGAAGATATGTTTGATAGTATGTTGGACTATCTCTGGCTTGTGAATAGGGATCTCTGGGAGAAATGGAATTGCTTTGCATTTCTCCACACTAAATTTTCTTGTCTTGAAGATTTGGGAATGTTCTAATATTGCTTGTACCTACCTTCTCGTGTATTTTTTAGTGTTCAGTTGTTCTACAAGCTTGGTTCATGAGTTGTATCTCAATGGCAGTTTGACTGGTTGCACAAGATGATAGTATTCTCAGTGTCATATATTTGTGCCAATGTTTTTGAATATTTTGTTGATGTTGGAATATTCTAGGATGTTGTGTAATGTTTCTACTCAGTTTGCAAGATGTTTTTAGCCTTGGTGAAATGTGAATTTTGTTGCTTGATAGTGTTAATGTAAGTTTGGCCAACTTGGTGTGTTAGCACTATTTTTGGATGAGCTTAATGGTTTGTGGAAGCCTGGTGTAGAGTGTCAGTGTAGATTTGGGTCCTGGTTAACCCTTGATGTGGTCCGCCCTCACTTCTTTCCACCACGGAGGTATTTGGTGGTTGCACATTTGAGGTGCATACATTTCATTGAAGCCGACTCAAAGAAGGTTATTTGAGGTTGCAGAAGATATATATGCAAGGTTAAGTTTTTGGAGAAGTGTGTGACATGGAATGATGTATGTGTGATGATGTGTTGAGACTTGAGTGCAAGTAAGAAGTTGTTGGAGGTATTGAGTAGAAGGTGTCTATAATTTAGTGTGCTAAAAGTTGTTGGGGCTATTGAGCTGAAGGTTGCAGATAGTAAAGAGACATTATGGTGGTTTCTCCCTAAGGTATTGAGCCTACTTGTAACTGTTTCTTTGTAATATGAAAGAAGTGATCTTCCTAGGCAGTGAACCCTTGGCAATGAGCCTTTCCTTTTGGATAGTGAGTCCTCTAGGCAGTGAGCCCTTTCAGGAAGTGAGCCTCTTGTAATCAATTTTGGTTTTCATATAGTGAGTTAATCCTCACTGTGGTTTTTCCCTTATAGGGTTTTTCATTTAAAAATTTGGTCTATTGTGAATGATTGTGGATATGTTGTTTCATTTGTCTACATTCATACTAATACTTAATAAGATTTTGAAGGTTTTAATGCACAACTAATTTATCCCCCCTCTCAATTGTTTTGTGTGTCTAACAACTAGTATCAAAGTAGAGGTTCCTAGGAAAAATCTTAACCACTTGAGGTAGATCTGGATGGCACACAAGAATGGTTTCAATGCTCATATGTTTGATGGAATAAATTATACTTTTTAGAAGGCCAAGATGGAAGCCTTTCTCACTGCATTAGGGTTTGACATATGGAAATGAATTGAAAATGGATGTAATATGCCTAATACTCCTCTGACAAGTGAAGATGATATCAAGCAATATGAGAACAATGCAAAAGCAAGGAATGTTATTTTGAGTGGTCTTTCGGATTCAGAACTTGTGAAAGTGATAAGCTGCAAAAATGTTAAAGAGGTCTGGGAGAAGTTGAAAAGCATTTATGAACCTAGATATGATAAGGTCGGGAAAGTAAAGATTTAGAATTCTAAGGCCAAGTTTGAAACCCTAAGGATGTCAGAGGATGAAGATATTGTAGGCTACATGCACAAGGTGGATGAAATTGTCAATTTCATCAACGGTCTTGGAGGAAAACTAGAGGAAAATGAAATTGTGAAAAAGGTATTGAGATCCCTTCCTAAATCCTATAGTGCTAAAGTATTTGTTATTGAGGAAGCTTAGAATCCATATCAATATACTAGAGATCAATGTTTTGGTGCTTTAACTACTTTTGAAATTAGAGAGTTTGACAAAGATGCTCCAAGGAAAGAAACTACTTTTAAAGTTAGCAAAAAAGAGAGGAATGATGAATCTAATCTAGATGATTTTGATGAAGTGGAAGCAAAATTTTGTAATAAGATTGAAAAATGGCATTGGAAGATACAAAGGTGAGTTACCTTTCAATTGTTTCAATTGTGGAAAGATAGGTCACTATGCTTCAAAATGTCTAAGTAAAGTTTCAAATCACAAACATAAAGATCATAAAGGTAAGTCCTTCAAGAAGAGTTATTATGTTAAAGAAGATAGTGACAATGAGGAATCAGACTACCCAGAGAATGAAAGTGGTGAATGCTTGTTGATGCAGGAGTATCCCGGGCGTATGGATAATCCTCATCAACCCAAAAATATATCGTTTTGAATTTTGCTTCAATTTGATTGAATTTTGGCATTTTCAATTTTGTCAGAGTGGAATGGCAACTTGGTCATAGTCAATTTTTTGCTTCATTGGTCAATTGACATGTAATTCTCACATAATTGCTTCTTTCAATGATACATTTATCAAAATTGTGGCATAATATCAAAGTGTCTGATGTGGACGTGGTTTGATATCCATATAAAATTAGTAATCCCATTCTTGGGGTCGACTAAAAATTGAAACTTTTCATGTAATATAAGCTATGACATTGCTTAGCATGATATGTATGAATCATTTGATTAATGGAGGCTATCCAAACAATCACAAAATATCATACCCCCGATTCATTGGGGAATATGAAGTATTTTGGTGCCAGGCAAGAAGTTGAAGCGATGTAAAGTTTGAAAACATTGAAATCAGGTAGAAATAAAAAAAAAGTGTGGCGCCAAAAGAGAGAATGTGAAAGGGTGCACTAAGGAATGAAGACCTCTATTTTTTTTATAAAAATACAGATTTAAAAGCAAGAATGGGGGCAGCAAATAGATAAAGAGGTCACATAAAAAGTGGAGGAGCTGCAAAAAGAGGTATCACACCTCACATAAGACTGCAGAAGTTTTAAAACAAAACAAAATGCATATTTAAAAAAAGATAAGAAGGGGTGACATGGTAGAGAAAGGAAGCCATGCCCACAAGAAAATAAAAAGATAAGTGCAGATAAATTGAAGGAAGGAGGCAAATGAGTTTAGAGGAAACAAGAAGAAGAGGGAGGCTACGCCATATTTTATGGAAACTAGAAATTAACTTACAATGAAATATCTCTTGGAGAGAGTGCAGGTCGCACCTTAGTCGGACAAGACTGTGTGTTGCATCATTTAAGGGTGCATACTGACACTATCTAGTGGAAAATAATCCTCCTTTTCTTTACAATCTCACATCATTTTATGCCTAGTTGTGAAGCAATCTGGTGATGTATGGAATGGTTTTCTCTGGTTTTGTTATTTCTTGAGGCATGTGTGGATAATACCTAGAAGAAATTTCACTTTTTCAGTAATTTTTTATGCTTTATTTTAGAATAGATGTTTAAATTTTAGAAAATGTTCCAAAAACGTGATGAATGCATGGAGTTTTATTGCAAATCTGTTGATTCCATGATATTATTGAATGTTTAAAGCTAAATCTACTTGGATAAATGCAATTTATTTGTAGTTCATGAAATGTTATTGCAAATTTGTTGATTTCATGAAGTTGTTAAATGACCAGATCGAGATTATCTTTTGCTTATCTTTATGATTCCTTTGAGAATTGAAAAAAACTGTTTATCCCTCCTGATTAACAACATTATCACAACAACCCCTGAGTGAACCTAGTACAGTCAAGACCTAAGATAAACGAGCCTTGGGATTAAGCTAAGTTAGCCTAAGATTTAGGTTGTCTCGGTGCAATCTTTCAAGAAAGATAGGTTCTCGCGGTGTGTCTTTGAGGATTTATCTGCCCTGTTGGTGTGTGACTAACATTATCGTCAATAGGTACCTCATGTTCCTCCTCCTCCAAAAGTAGATTGATGAAAGGCACCCATGATGCAAGTTAGACCACATGCACCCCTAGCATCTCCTGCTCCATCTGTAGAGTTTTTTCTTCTACCAATTTTAGATGTGAAGATAACTCCACCTATGGAACAAGGTACTTCTGAGTCATCTCAAGTATATATTTTGGGTCCACATACTCTCCAAAAAAAATTTGCATGCAAGAATAATCAGTGTAGGCGTGCATTATCTTGTGAACATGCTACTTTGAAGATAACCAAAGATTTACATTCTCCTCCCATGCGACCACCTCTTGAATCAGTTATGTCTAATTCTTCTTCATCCTCTTCTCAACCATCAACTAAAATATCTATTAGGATTAAGGTGTCATCTACCTTTCAAATCATATGTCATGGTTCTAACATCCTTGGAAAGTGTCCCTATTCACTTAGGGTGTATTGGGAAAATATTTTATAATATCTATTCTCACCATTTTTGTAATACATTCATAAGGGGTGACGGGTTCCACTAGTAGCGATAAAGGTGACTTGTGGACATGAATATTTAGTTATGTTTTCCCCACGTGTAGATTCCTTGAATGGGATGGTAGAATATAATTGAAGTGGATAAATGAGTGATTGTTGGGCTTCTCCAAGTGGGTGCTTGGAAAGAGGCAACAAGTGTCTCTTGGTATTCAATCATTTATTGCATTTAATGTAATGTTTCTTTTCCAAGTTTGGGCACCCAAATTGGAGGGAAAGTATTGGAGTCAAAATTGGTGTCCTTTCACATTCCAAGGATGCAATCCAAGGGTTATAATATTTGGAATGAAGATTCATATTTTTGCACCATTTTTGGTGCTTAAGACCTCTTTAAAAGTCTATAAAATCATATCCTTTGATGTAGAAATAAAGAGGAACAATTGAATATAACATCACTCTATAGGAACAAGAACATGTTGAGGAATAAAGAGGTTTTTCATAGATACATATGTGCGGCCATGTTGGAGGCAAAGAGGAGAATGGAATTGAATGTATTGCAATCTCATTTATTTGAAGATAATGCATACTTGGACTCTCTTCTTGGTGGAGTTTTTTACTGCAAGGTTTTCTCCACATAAATCCTATGTTATGTGATTCCTTTTATGTTGTTGGTTTGTGCCTCTTTGTTGCTATCTTATGGTGATATGATTTATTTACTATTGTTATAATTTCACATAAGGTGGTTTTATTAAGCATGTTATGTTGGTTGATCTTTAGCATAATAAAGAAGATGGATCTAATCATGGTAATTTCACATTAAGGTAACTTAATTTTACATATAAGTTTCATATTTTCATATTGCAGTAGTCAAAGCACTGTATCTCATCCATTGAAGTCATAAATTAATTATTTGGATAGATATTGAAATTTCCCAACAGTATCTTCTGCTCCATCTACAATTCCTCTTAGTGACCCCAATTGTTAGAAATTTAAAATAGATTGAATAGCCCAAGAAAATTTTTAAGAGAAAATCAAAGTTACATAAATTGGAAAAACATAAATAATGCAAACCAAAACTCTAAGAGATTATGAAATTTCAAGATGATGGAATTGCATTAAGAGATTCCATAATTAAAAAAAATACAAGATAGGTAGTGAGTTTATATATAACTAAACAGAGGATGGAGCTAGAAAATCAACCAATAAGAATTGACCACCAGTAAGCACCAACATTAAACAAAGTGATGAAAAAGTAAATACTCCATCCTTAAAATGTAGAGACAACTCATCACTTTATATCCTAGTTATTAAATGAGAAACTCACTTTATAATCCTAAGAAAGCTTAATAAATGTGTAGGAAAAACCTATAACTATGGGAAAATAAATTGTCACACTAGGAAAATAAAAACCTACACTAACACCCCACTTAATCATAGCTTGGGAGGATGTAAAAGATGATGGGTCCCAAAAAATGAGGCTATGTTAAGTACCCATTTACATATCAATTCCCCCCCAAAGAAGAAGAATCTCCCACAAATAGATAGAGAAAACCCTCCATAATAGAGAGAGAAGAAGAGGACTAAGTATCCCCCTGAAGAGATCCAACAATAGATGCTCAAAACTAGATGGAGAAAATAGTCCATGATCATCAAACAACGTTCCTCCCCTTAAGAAGAAATAAAACCAATGGTGTATGCAAGCTATTTCCCCATTCTTGAAAGGAATATGTAGGAAGAAAGTGCAAGATGTATGAAGTCTCTGAACTTGGCTCAAGTGTCCCCATGTTGCTAAAATTTCTCACAATCAAATAAGGTGTTCTAGGCCACACTATTGAAGATGACAAAATCAAAATATCCTAGAGACTAGTGTATAACATAAGCCAAAGATTCAATTATCTCCTATGAAGAGATCTCCTCCAAATGTTGATTCAAAGTATCCACACTCATGTCAAATTGTGATGAATGATCATATAGAGAATGAACGAGAGGGTTAGGGTGATCCCTCACAACAACTGAAGAAGAATCAATTTTAATAAAGAGAAGATAAATGTAATCAATAATATCTCCCAAATCTACAATATATGTGTCTCCATAAAAGTCTGGAATCCTTGTCAAGTGATCATCCCATAAAGCTGAATCTGAAAGACTGTATATGTCCTACTGCAAGAAGTCACTAGAAACTTTTGAAGAAGAAAAGTTGGACTTTTAGTAGCAATAGATGCAAGGACCAAAGAGTTTTCCTCAAAGAGAAGACGTATGTCCTCAATTGTTTCATCTAGATATGAAATGAGGGACTCTACAAATAAAAAAGATATTTCTAGTAGAAATTGGTCCCAACAGACTGAATCTAGAAGACATAAATGACCCTACTACAATGAATCACTGGAAGCTTTCAAAAAAGCATCTCTAAAATCAGAAGTAGCAATAGGTGATGTTGATGGGGTATCAATTAATTGATCATCCACACAAGTTGGGGCAACATAAGTCTCAATATCATCAACAATAGCTTGGTTCTCAAAGAAAACATCACTTTCAGATGAATACCCAATATCTCCATACAACTGTTGGATAATGGTCCAAGCAATAAAAGGGCACTATGTGTGCTCTATATGATCTAGAGTATCCTTAGAAATAGTAATACATATTAGTCCATAGACCATGTCATTATTGTTAAACCATGCATTCTTCTAATCATAGTCACTTGGCTCAAGAATGAGTCTAAGGAGATATGGTAGTAGATCCTTCTCAAGGCAGTGATTCTTTATCCCTTGTTTTCAAGATAAATTGTTCTTTGAAGTTAAATTGACAATAAAAGGATAAAAATTACGTTTAAGAGATATGATTAACCCCCCCATAAATGGAACTTTATCTCAGTTTGTGATTACAAAGTGCATGTACATAATCCCCAAGAATGAGTGAAAAAGACACCAAATAAGAATACCAAAACACTCCCGCCCTTATCAATAGAATCACCCCCCAAATATTATAAGGTTGAAAATTTATAGTTTAGTGCATTTACAAAGCCTAATCCAAGATGCAATGCTTAATAGGCTCACAAAAGCTAAAATTATAAATTATGATAAAAAAAATGAACCTAAGACAAAATCTAAAAAAAATAGCCTCATAGTTGTGTAGTGCTTTTCACCACCATTCCAACTCCTATTCATTTCCAAAAATCAGAGCACCAAGGAGAAAGTTATGGCTTGTTGAAAAAATTAGCAACAAATAGCTTCAACCTAAAATATTTGGAAAAAAATGGTAAGAAACTCTTTTCAACGCCTTCATAGATGGAAAGTGCTCATCTCTAGCTTTTTGACAATAACTTTTTTTTGAAAATATGATACTATGGAAAAAAGTTATTCAAGTTTGAAAAAAAACCTAATTTGGCCTATTGGAGGGCCTTCATGGCCATTGGGTGGCACTGCCAGTGGCGGTGGCCGTTGGGAAGATATTGAGTGGTGGTTGGTAGTTTAAATGGTGGAATTGGTCGCAGTTTATGAAATTAACGTCGATGTTTTTGTTAATCGCAGCTCTTGATTATGAAGAAACTGTTGACGTTTATGTATAAACATGTGTGGTTTACACCTCTACAAGTGGGTGGAATAGCTCACAAGGGCTTCAATGCTTCAGTAGACTATAAGAGCCTTAATTTTTAGCAACAATTTAATCCTAGCACTTAATGCATGTAGCACTTAAAATGCTATAATTTTTTTAATTATTTTTTTATTATTTTTAAACTTTACAAATAAATCATATGAAAAAATGAAATGTTTTCATTTTTTTTAATCGTATTACCTAAGACCTAGGGGGCCATATGGTTGTCTGAGAAAAAAATTGCTTCAGCAACTCTTGACACCAAACATGGGTGAATTTTATGTCAAAATTTATCTCCTTGACCTCCTAAACTTAATGGAAAGGTCTTTTTTGGCCGAAAATGCTCTTGTAAAAACCTATTCGCCCGATCTGAGATTCAAACCCTTATTTTCAAGCCTCTTAGATTCGTTGGAATAGTCAAAAATACCACCAGTATAACTAGAAATATTGTAATCACCTAGATCTCACAAAACACATATACAATATGAAGAGGTTATCAAATATTTGTAAACCCTTTCTGATTCTCCAATTCATTCAAAACGCAAGAGAAGAGCACACGAGAAATTACAATATTTTTACATGAAATTATAAATCTCTCAAATATGAATCTAAGAACTTAGATTTTTGAAAACAAATCTTTGTTATCATGTTAGAAATCTTAAATAGATTGAATAACCCAAGGAAATTTTTTAGAGAAAATTAAATTTACATAAACTGGAAAAATATAAATAATGCAAACCAGAACTCTAAGAGATTATGCAATGTTAGGATGACAGAATTGCATCAAGAGCTTCGAAGATTTTAAAAAAAATACAAGCTAGGTATTGAGTTTATATAGAACTAAGGATAGGAGGGAGGTGGAAAATCAACCAATAAGAATTGACCACCAATAATCACCAACATTAAATAAAGTTATGAAAAGGTAAATACCCCACCCTTAAAAGGTGGAGACAAATCATCACTTTATCTTCTATTGATTAAATGATAAAATCACTTTATTATCCTAATAAAGCTTAATAAATGTGTAGGAAAAACTTATAACTAAGGGAAAATAATTATCCTACTAGGAAAATAAAAACCTACACTAACATCGATGAACCTCATCCTAAATGGGTGCAAGTTTTCATTGATCCTTTAATGGACCTGCCTCCAATTCCAACACTTCCTAACATTCCACCTTTTGTTGATCCTCTAGATATTCCTAACACCAAACTCGTATATATTGTTGCTCTTGTTGTGCATGCAACTTCACAATGCACTCATCATCAACTTTTTCCTCACATCCTCAAACCTTCCATAGTTGATGTTAACATTCATTGTCAATCGCCTAAATGCAAGTTTGAGCAAGGTACCATCCCATAATTTTGTAAGAATAAACCTAATCCACCTTCTCTTCCTCACCAAGACCTTTCTTCATTGATTCTTCTCATATAGAAGAAGTTCTAGCTTCCTCTATGCTTGCCACTACTCCTCCTTGGGAGGTTAGTAGTGACATTCCTAATTTTTTTGATCCTACAACACATTCAACACACTCTCATCCTAATAGATGTATGTTCGAATTGTTGTAGGATATTACAATGTTTTCCATGATCCTTATAAAACCGTCGACAATCACTTCACAAGATGTCTAAGACGTCGATGATGTTCTCGTAGCTATTGCCTTGGATCTTGTTGCAAGTGAGATTCCTAGCACTGCTTTAGTGGTACTTTCTTTACAAGCTCAACTTCCCTCTCTGTATGATCAAGACTGGGAAGTTGATATTTTGTTAGATAAATACCCGAGTAGTACCTTCCTTATCTTTAGGAGATAACATTTTGTTTGATTGTTCATATTGCCTCATGCTTGCATGTATATGTTTTTTATTCATACCTAGAGGACCCATGATACCCTTGTAGATACATGGATGTAGAGAAGATAATATATTATCAATTATACTATATGTATCAGAATTTTTCTATATGTTGTATAATGGCTTTTTCTTCCTTTTGGGGATGATACAAATTATTGAGGCATTTAGGTCCCTTCCATATTGACCCAAATTTTTAATTTTTTATGTGAATCTTCTTCCTTTGTACTTGTTCCATTGTGTCTAGAGAATGATGTCATATTCATATATCATATACATATTTATATATATTACTATTATGAAATCATACTAACCCTAGGTATTTGGATCCCTTAGGTATTTGTATGCAATCAATCTTGTAGTTTCAATGTGGTGTCCCCTTTAATGTGTGATGTCATTTCATGAGCACATGTTATTACAACATCTTGCTTTATATATTTTTTATTTTCTCTTCTCCTTAACATAACTTGATCTTTGAGTAATACAAATTATTTTAGGGGGGCTATCACATTCACATTGAAAATTTAAAAAAAAATCATTGTAGAAATATGATAACATATAAACCACCAAGCATGGGGTAGCCCGTTAGATTTTGGTTCTCATATGTTCTATCTTTTTTCATGGTTTTCCTACAATGCATTTTGTAGCAACCATGGCCTAATCAAAATCATTGTATGGCCTCTAGCATAACATAGCTTTCTATTCATACTTGTTAAAATATTTTATCAAAAATCACTCTTGAATTTTTAATCTGATAATTTTCTTACATATTTGTTTTCTCTATGTCATTTTTAGCTAGCATGTTTGTCTATAGTTAACATGTTTGGGGTAAAAACCTTTCAACATAACATAGTTGTTCTATGCAGGATATCTCAGTTGTTTTGTAGATCTTCTCCCTAGGGGTATATCCACATGGAATGAAGACTTTGCATCCTCTACAATATCCTTATGTAACTTTCAAAGTTATGTTATTTCTACTTTAGCACGCATATTCAGCATGGTGCATATACTTGCTAAAGTGGGGGGAAATTTAGTGTCAAAAATTGCATACCCCTTTACAATTTCACATTACACAATAGCTCCCCTTTAGCTTGATAAATTAAATATCTTAATTTTAATATGACGATATCAAAATATGTTTATGCTAACAAAATTGCCCTATTTATGGTTTTTGAGTCCAATTTTCTCAGACGACAATGTTATGCACAGACGTCTATGTGATGCAGTAGTGTCTCACAAAATTTTGTGGTTCAAATGATTTTTGGATCATTACATTCCCAAGAATCTAGCAATGTAACAATCATGTTGCTAGTCACAACTTGCAGATGTTTTTAGGATATGCTATTTTGGAAAAAAGATAGTATTTCCTTGGCAAGAGAAGAAAAAAGGCTCTAATTCACATTTTAGATCCATACACACAGATTTTTGCTTCCAACTCTATGACTCTTTGAATTTCTAAATATCTTCATCTCAATACAACTTTCTCTACAATCTTGCATGCCATGTATTCATGATGAGACCTTAAGGTGCAATCTTGTTGTAGCTTTAGAATCCTTCTAGAGGACTATGGAAACTTCTAGGTGGACTTATCTTAGATTGCCTACTTCCCTCACTGTGGGTAATTTATTAGAACTAGAGTTTTGAAATATCTTTGATATCATTGTGTTATTGTTAAAATTATCTCTTTTATCTACTATTGCACATGCTTTTATCAATCCTTTACCATTTTTATCTTTTATCAAAATCCTATTTAGTTGTATATGGAGGTAGAAATACCAAAATTATGGTCTTACTAAGACAAGCCCCTTAATACAAGCACCCCAAAAATTTATCCTATATTTTTTGTTCAAGTTTTCAAAACCTACTTCACTTTGGAATCTATGCTGAGGTGATATTTTGGAGTTTTTTATTTTCATCTGTATGGAACTGTAGTGTGTCGTGTTGTAGTATGTGTGTGGTACTAGTGTCCATGGAACATGGAAAAATTTAGTGGCGAATCTTCTCCAATTGGTGAATAATTAAAATCGAGACCTCCAGAAATGGCGAATAGTACAAGCTAAAAATGATGTTGAATCGCCAGGTTTTTACAAAAAATTAATTTCGTCTCGATTAATTTGCCTATGTAAACGATGCATCATTGGAACCAATTCGCTAATAGTTTATACTATAATTACAAATATTAATTAAATTCGCCAATAATATTATATTACTACCATTAATTTCAGGGCAATATCGCCACAATAATAAATTACCTTTTAATTTTAGGGATATATCGGGGCTTTAATTTATTGCCATCAAATCATCGATTATCGTTTTAATCAAATGGCTACAGGTTGATTCCGCGCCCTAATACGCACGTGCCTTTTAAAAGGCTTATTGAGGCCCATAAATTTTTTTGGTCCACACGATTAGGTTTAATCATGTGGACCAAAACAAATTTCGGGCCTCAACAAGCCTTTTAAAAGGCATGTGCGTATTAGGGCGCGAAATCAACCTGCAGCCATTTATGCTTGGTGGCGAGGGGCTCTGCCCCTCGACCTCGCCTGTATCGCGACAGGAGTGCACCGGGGCCGTTGTCCCCAGACCCTGCGAGGGGGCATTGCCCCTCGACCCCCACAAGGGGGCTCTGCCCCCTTGACCCTGCCGGTGGCTGTCGCCCTCGGGCCCCTACTTCAATATTACAAAAAATTAAAAAATATGGGGGAACTGTGTCGACCAACTATGCAAATTTTTAAAGGGGAGATTCACCATTGTAATTAATCTTTTTAGTGATTATTCGCTAGGATTTGCCACTGTGATTATTATCTTAACCAATTATTCATTAAGATTCGCCAAGATTTTACAATTTTTTTTACTAATGTGCATAGATTCGCCAGGAAAATTAATATTTTTTTTCAAATAAAAGGAAAGATTCGCCAGAATTTTACACCTTCGCCGAGGAGGGGGTTTCTTAAAGTTATCCCTGCCATGGAAAAGAGCTCATACAAATCACAGTAGCATCTTTAAAACCTATACTTGTTGTTTTTGATATTACTAAATTGTAATTCTTTATATAGAAACAAATATTTTTATCAATTTGTTACAATTGAAAAATGGTATTGATATTATATAATTTAGTTTCATTTTCTAGATTATTAAAAAAATCATAAGAAAAATAAATCATATTGTTAAGTAGTATTTGATTCAATTGAATGTAATAGAAAGTTGAGTTCTCAAAGAAAACACTTTTCTTTTGTAGATCTCAATTTCCTAGTTTACAATTAGGATACTAATCATCATAAACAAAATATAAAACAAATTAAATGAGAACCATACAAGCATAAAATTTACACATTACATAAGATATATATGGGGGAAACCTTTTCGGGTAAAAATCCCATAAAGCATCATTTATTAAAACACTTACAAAATAGTCTATCAAAAGATAGACTAAACATGAGGGCACTTCTCCTTAATTCTACATGGCTAATAATACTTTATATACATAATAGTATAACTCACTATAAAACTCCACATGCATACACTCTCAAATGAGAGATAACCTCCTTAACTATAGGAGAAAGGGTGTAAAAATACCTAAAGGGATATTAGTCACACCTATTCAAAGAAATCATCCATAAATAATTAATAATATAATAGTTATTATATTATTAATTATTAAATGGTACATTGATGCAAGAGAATCCAAGCCCATGAGCAATATTGTGTCAACCAAAAATATTTCCTTGGTGTATTATTTTTATCTTCCTTATTTTTCTTGAAGAATTGGTGATCAAATTTTAGAGAATTTCATTCAGGTTATGATCAAGTAACAACTTTCCCTTAAATAAGTACCAAAAGAGTACTTACAATTCAAATTTGTGTAAGTTTTGATCAAAATTAAGTTATGAGACCGTGAAACTTTGACCTATATCGGGATATAAGAAACTTTCTTAATATCTTGATTGCCTCTATTTCTCCACTAAGTCTTAATGATCTTAAATTTCTATGCAAACAAGATAAATCCCAATACCCTTCGTATTCTCACATATCCTTATGGACCTTATTCCTCCACTTTCCCTTTGAAGGTGAATTCTTAAGGAACTTTTATGTGATATCTAATATTATCTAGATACCCCTCAAAAAAAATTTAGGTCCCAATGACCTATGCTTTCCTACATAACTTGTGAGAGCGGAACTTTCATATGCTTCTGGAAGTATCCTATTTATCCTCAAATTCCCGCAATATCCTTATGTGCCTTATTACTCTGCATGACTTGAAATGGTGGAATTTTTTATGCTATATGGACATATCTAAAGTTTTGCTAGCATCCATAAGATCCTGATTTTCCTACTAGAACATCAAAATATGTCATAAACGATAAAAAGACCATTATAATGGCATGCATAGTCGATCAAGGGTGCTAATAAATATTCGACACATGTCCTACCAAGACATGGGTTGGTTGTGCCAAATCCTTCATTCTTTTTATTTAAATGGATTTCTATTCATTTTTTAAGTAATTTTTGAAGTCTTCATTAGAGTTAGAGAGTTTTACAAATTGAATAGGAATTCAATGTGAATATTGGGGAAAGTTGACTAGTTTGAATGCATGAATGTTGAACCATATTATCATCATAATTTTTTTTTCTCTTGTTGTAATGCATTACTTATATGTTAATAAAGAGTTGTTCCAACTTTTTTTTAAGTTTCAATTTGTTGCTCAGTTTACTAGCTTGTCAAAGCCCCTAAACCTTAGAACTGCACCATATATTCTTTATAACATGATGTTTTATAACCTTATATCAGAACACTATATAAATTTTATAAGGTTATGACCCCTAATAACATTATACTCTTACATAATCTCACGCATTGGTAGCTCAATTGAGTTGAGCATTTTACTTCTTTTTGGCAAACCAAGGCATAAGGGGAAATCTGTACATCTTGTTTAGAGGTGATTTTTTCTACCCATAGAGATTTCTTAAGGTGCAAATGCCACTACCTTTTAAAATTAAAAAAACCAATTTTCTTAATGATTATTAATAATCTTATTCATTTAATCTAAAATTCTATTTCCTTAAGGGTGATAATTTGATGAAGTTTTTCAAGAATTTAATGATGGCCACCTCAATAGATTCCTTCAATGTTGTAGCTCCAATCTAGTCAGTGAAGTAGTTGATGGCTATCAATATGAATTTGTGACTAGCGGTTGATGGTGGGTTGATCACTCTTATGAAATCCAATCCCATTGAGCAAACAATTGATCCATAGGAATGAGATTCAAGGGAAGTGATGCTTTCTCTTTTGGTATAGAATTAGAAATTTTAGCAATTCCTTTCCCACTTGTGATCATCTAAAAATATCTTAAGCTAATTGTTTGTGTGAATAAGGTATTTTTCCTAACTAATTCACCTAGTAGGTCTTATTTACATGTTAAGTTTACTTAAGTCCTAGGAATCTTTCTAGAAGTCTTAGTTGGTATTAGTGAAGGGCACACAATATACTAAGAGGGGGGGTGAATCTGTATAGAAAATCTATTTAAAACTCTTTAATTCAATATGAATTATCATTAGAAAATTCTTTAGACATAAAACTTAAATCATCAAGGTAGAAAGAATTAACACAAATGCATGCATTCACATAATGGACACGAGATCTACTTGGAAATCCGGAATGGGAAAAATCACGGTGAGAAGAGCTGCTTGGAGCTACTATCCAAATCCAACCTCATAAAAATAATGAATAACTTACAATCATTAAGTAGGCACCAACCTACTAGAGACACCAATCCCCTATACAAAGATTTGAGAACCAACTCAAGAGGTAATACACCAGTTCTACCAGATTACAAAGATATGATATGTGAATCTTTAATTGTGATTGCACAACTTACACTTGGTCTAATCAATCTTGAGACACTCTCCTATAGAACATATGATCTTATGATAATTGCACACAATGATTGAGATGTAATTTGCATTACATCATTTGAATCTAACCCTCACACTTCCTCGTACAATCACTCACACTTACACACACATCTAAAATATGATGATTAGTCATTATATACATCCCATTATGTTAACATTATTACATATCAGCTAGGAATCCCTTAACACCATCCGCAATAAGTAAAATTGGTTAAGGTGGACCTAAATTCAAATTTGCATGAAACATGTATCAAGTCAGTCCTAAATCAAATTTGTTGCCACAAAGAACATGATGTTGTGTGCTTCCCTCAGGGACCTTAACTTGGACCTATTTAATCTTCCCACACTATCTCTAGAGAGCACACACAAGTTATTGTTGCATCGATCCAGAACATCAATCTAGTTGATTAACTAGCACAATGACCCTTTTGTCACTTCAAACTTTGTGTCTAATGAACATGAATTTTGAAAACTCTAGAATAAGAGAAGCCAAGTGTAGACATACTCTCCTTTTAAACCATACGACATAACTCGAATCCATGAAGAAATACAAATCAAAACATGTTATCAAAACAATCTCATTATTTGAGTAACTTACTTCAAACATTTTGGATCAAACTTCTAGATTACTTCTATCAATATGAATAGATGCAAGCATGATATTTCAAGCATACTACATGTATTCTTCTTCGGTGTTCTCAAATTATTTATCATAATAATATGATTACATTTAATTCTCACTCATTTGACACCAGTGAGCAACTTTTACATCAAGGACAATACTCCTTTGACATCAATGATAACATATGTTCAAAAATCTCCCCCTTTGTCATTGATGGAAAACAACAAAATGTTGTTCGAATAAGAAGACAAATCTAATGTGTTGGGATCAGGAAATCCCAACATTTAAAGCCACTCCACATTGAGTTCCACTTTCTCCCCTTAGAGAATTTAGTATTTTGAGTTCCATTTCTCCCCCTTTGACATCAATGGAAAAGGTCAACTGCTTACAAAGAATATGAATAGGTTCATCAAACTCTATTTTCACCTCCTTCATATCCTACTTCATCCATAATACTTGATTTCAACATGAAACTGTTGCAATGTACTCTGCTTATGTTGTAGATAAAGAAATCATATCATGTTTCTTGCTTAACTAGGATACAAGACTATCACCAACAAAAGAAAGCTTTGCCACTTGTACTCTTTCAATCATTTATGCTTCAGGCCCAATCTACATCTATGTATGCAATTAATTTGAATTTTTCACTCTTAGGATGCCACAAACCAAAATCTATTGTAGCCTTTAGATATTTGAATATCCTTTTTACTTCGTTGACATGAGTTTCCTTAGGCCCTGCCTGAAATATAGCTACCATCCTTACCACTTGCATTATATCTATTCTAGATGCAATTACATACAACAAACTACCAATCATTGACCTATACAAGGTCTTATTTTCTAGAGTAGATTCATCATCCTTACTCAATTTAAACCCAATAACCATAGGTGTACTCACTAGTTTGTATTCTTCCATTTTAAACTTTCTCAACATCTCCTTATGTACTTGTCTGAGAAATGAATATACCTTTTTCTAAATGAGAAATTTGTAAGCCAAGAAAGAAAGACAACTCACCAAGAATTGATGCTTCAAACTCATTATGCATTGCATTGTGAAATCCTTTTCACATAGCATCACTTCTACCTTCAAAAATGATGTCATCAACATAAACAACAATCAATAATTGATCACCTTCTGTTTTTATGTACAAGTTTCTATTTTCACTACCTCTCCTGAAACCTTATTGTTGTAGATATCTATCTAATCTAGAATTCCATGCTCTAGGAGCTTGTTTGAGTCCATAGAGAGCCTTCTTCAATCTGCACACAAAATCTGGTTTATCTTAACATTAAAATCCTTTTGTTTTTTCTATGTGAAATTCTTCTAATTCTCCATTCAAAAATATAAACTTGACATCCGTATGGTATACCTTGAAATTCTTGAATGTTGATAAGGCTAAAAACATTTTGATTGCTTCCAACCTTGCTATCAAATCAAATATCTTGAAAAATTCAATTCCCTCTACTTGAGCATATCCTTTGCATACAAGTTTGGCCTTTTTATGGGTCACTTTTTCATCTTCATTTAACTTGTTTCTAAAGACCCATTTGGTACCAATAACATTTTTATCTTTAGGTCTTAGAACTAAATCCCAAGTTTCATTTTTCTTTATCTAAGTTAACTCTTCTTCCATAGCATCTAACCAAACTTTCTCTTTGCTTGCTTCTGTATAAGAACTTGGTTCAATCTTTAATAGTAAGGGAAAATGTACCTATTCATTTTCTTTCACAATTATTTTTTGGGTCTAAACTCAACTATCCTTGTCTCCAATGATTTGATCTTTAGAATGGTTCTTCTAAACATATCTAGCTAGATTCTTTGTAATTGTATTCTCTAATTCAATTTTTGAATCTTCATCACTATTATAGATTAGGTCTTCATTATCTTCTTCATATGGAATATCAGTAGACTGTATTGTTTCATCAATACTCACATTGACACTTTTTGCAATCCTTTTCAACCTTTTGTTATAACAACTATATGCTTTTCTTGTCATACAATATCAAAGAAAATACCTTCATCAGATCTAGAATCAAACTTACCAAATTGTTCTTCATCCCTTTTGATGTGGTATTTACTTCCAAATATTTTGAGATATCTAACCAAAGTTGGTCTTCCTCTCCACAATTCATATGGTGTTTTAGCAGTATTTGGTCCTATTTGAGCTCTATTAAAATTATAAATTATGGTCTGAACTACTTCTCTCCAATACATAACTGATAACTTTTCCTGACTCAACATTGTTCTGGCCATCTCTTGTATAGTCTGATTCTTTCTCTCGGCTACTCCATTTTGTTAAGGATTTCTAGGAGCATAAAATTATCTTCAGATCTCATGCATCTCACATAATCATCATACCTATTAGAATTGAACTCTCCACCTCTATCTGATCTCAAACACTTGATTTTTCTTTAGGTTTCATTCTCAACCATTTCCTTAAATTCTTTAAACTTCTCAAAAGCTTCTTATTTTCTTTTAAGAAAGTAATCCAAATAATTCTAGAATAATCATCAATAAGCATCATAAGATGCATGTCACCTTGAATGCTCTTTATCCTAATTGTTCCTCACATATCCATATGAATCAAATCCAATGGATTTTTCGTAGAGTATTCATTAGTAGGAAATCTGGTCTTTGTTTGTTTTCCCTTATGAAATGCTTTGCAACTAGTAGACTAAGACCTATTTATCTTTGGAATGTCTCTGACCATTCGTTTTAAACTAATCCTCACAAGATCATCAAATTTGATGTGTCACATCCTTCTATGCTAGATCCAACTCTCTTATCTATGTATTACAAAGTGATTTTGTCTATTTACCTCACTGAGATGATATACATCACTATAAGTCTTGCTTCCTTCCACAACTAATTCACCAATACTAGTTTTTATAATTTCACAACCTTTAGCATTGAATGAAATCTTGTATCCTTTATCAAACATTTGGCTTACACTCAGAAGATTGTGCTTCAATCCTTATACATATATAACATCATGATTTTTAGTCTTTCTGCCATCCAAACTCTAAATACCCTTAATGGTAAATCTTAGCAATTAAAGTAATTCCACGAGTTATAGATCATTCATCAAACTTCTTGAAGTGCATGAACTTACTCGTGTCTCCAGCCATGTGACTTGAACATTCATTGTCAATGATCCATAGAATCTTCTCATTTTGAGCATGTAATGCAGTCTGAGCCACCATGGATTTTTCAGGTCTTTTCTCCTCTGATTTCTTCTTCCATACCTTATCTATTTTATTAGTCTTATATTTTGACTTATTTCCTTTTTTTTCTGTATAGGAGGTCTCACAAAATTACTTCTACAATTTCTAGCAATATGTCCAAAATTATTACATTTGTGACAAATAAAATTAAAATTGTGCAAAGGTGCAAACGAATTACTGCTAAAAAAATTATCTCTTCTTTTCGAATCCTTTCTACAATTCATAGCCTTATGACCAAAATGATTGCAATTAAAATGGTAACTAGAAAAAGAATGATTGAACCTTGAATTATATCCTTGTCCTCTTGAATCTTTTCTTTTGGATCTTCTATTATGTCTATGCACTTAGATGAAACCATCATTATGCACCTTGCTTTCATTGATTTTTGCAACTTTCTCAGACTTTGAACTTCCAAAACCATTCTCTTTTGGACTCTCAATAGCAGAATTCACAGGTTGCTTTGTCACCTTATTCAAGATTTTGTATATCAATAAATCCAAGACTGGTTTTGATATGCAGTGATATCTGGCTTTCTATTATCTCATCCAAAATATTAGTGTTCTTCCCAAACTTCAACTTTAGTTGATGATATACTTTTTCAAGATCTTTCCTTAGTGACACAATATATGTTTCAAGTTTTTCACAACCCTTATCTCCTGATAATAATCTTTCAGTCAAAAATTATTCAATCATCTTTTCCTCTTCCGCGTTAATCTTTAGATCAATGACCATTTTCTCTGCCTTCTCAATATTTTGAGATAAATTGTCTTTATCTTTCACTTCCTCAACAATTCTCTTCTTTAGAATCTTAATCTCTTTTCCAACACAAAGCAATTCTTCCACAATATCTGCATCGTCGTCATCATTTTCATAATTCATTCCTGCATCATCTTTAGTGGTTTCCATAATCATGAAGATTGTCTTTTCTCCTTCATCCCCAGAGATGTCTTGATCCTCATCATCATATGAATAGCCTTCCTCATTGATGAAGAAACTCTTTTGATTCTTTTGAATCTTATTCCCTTTTAAAAATTACTTCTTTCCATGCTTTTGAACAACATTGTTAGAGTCTTTGTATGGACACTTAGCCATGAAATGTCCTACTTCACCATAATTAAAAAACTTAAAAGGAAACTTACCTTTATACTTTCTGGAACCTTTCTGTAACTTTCTCACAAAGTTTGATTCCTCCAAATCTGATCCATCATCTAAATCTAGATCAACTTTCTTCTTAGACACTTTGAATGCCACCTCTTACAAATTTTTCATTCTCAATTCTCATTTCATAGGTAGTCAGAATTCCATGTAACTCGTCCATAGTTAGGATATTCAAATCTTTAGCTTCTTCAACAACAAGAAACTTTGCATCAAACTTTTGGGGAATGGATATAAGTACCTTTTTCACAATCATACCTTCTTTTAGTTATTCACTAAGGCCTCTGATAGAATTGACAACCTCATCAACTTGGAGCAAGAATGTGGCAATTCTTTCTTCTTCCTTCATTTTCAGACTTTCAAATTGACCTCGATGAGTTTGAATCTTTGCTTGTTTGACCTTTTCATCACCTTCATAGACATAGTGTAACTTACTCCATACTTCATTGTTTTTCAATGCATGATCTTCACAAACTTAGAGTTAAATAAACCACATAAAATAGAATTTCTAGCTTTAGCATTATTCTCACAAGCCTTCTTTCTAGCCTAATCTCTTGGAGGACTTTCAAGGATCTCATATCCATCCACAACTAATTGCCAAACTTCAAATCCTAGGTCCATAAAATATGATTCCACCCTTACTTTCCAAAAGGAATAATTGGTTCCATCAAAAAGTGGTGCCTTGTTTTTAGATAATCCTTCTAGAGCCATGAGTGTGCTATCCCGAATCTAACTCAAGCTATTAATATTTTTCAAAGGAACTTAGCTCTGATACCAATTGAAGGGCACACAATATACTGAGAAGGGGGTGAATTAGTATATTAAATCTATTTAAAGCTCTTTAATTCAACATGAATTGTAATTATTAACTTCTTCGGACATAAAGCTTAAATCATCAAGGTAGAAATCATTAACATAGATGCACACATTCACACAATGAACACCAGATATACGTGGAAAGCTTGAATATGAAATACCATGGTGAGAAGAGCTACTTGGAGATAATGTCCAAATCCAACCACATAGAAATAATGAATAACTTACAATCATGATGTAGGAACCAACCTAATGGATACACCAATCCCCAATTGTATCTGTAGGCACCAACCTACTAGAGACACCAATCCCCTATAAAAAGATCTAAGCACCAACTCAAGAGGTAAGACACCAGTCCTACCAAATTACAAAGATATGATATGTGGATCTCCAATGTTGATTGCATAGCTTATACTTGGTTTGATCAACCTTCATACACTCTCCTACATAGCATATGATCTTCTAATAATTGCACACAATGATTGAGATGTAATTCATGTTACATCATTCGAATATAACCCTCACACTTCCTCACACAATTACTCACACTCACACACACATCTAAACTATGATGATTAGTCATTATATACATCCCATTACATTAACATCATTACATGTCATCCAAGAATCCCTTAACACCATCTGCAATAAGTCAAGTCGGATAAGATGGACCTAAATTCAACTTTACATGAAACGTGTAGCGGGTCGGTCCTAAATCATTTTTTTCCACCAAAAGAACATGATGTTGTGTGCTTCCCTCAAGGACCTTAACCTGGACCTATTTCATCTTCCCATGCTATCTCCAAATATCACACATAACAATTTGGTGCCACATCGAACTAGAACATCAACTTGGTTGATTAACTAGCATAGTGACCCTTTTGTCACTTCAAACTTTGTGCTTGATGAGCATTCATTCTGAAAACTCTAGAATAAGAGGAACTAAGTGTAGACATACTCTCCTTTTAAACTGTGGGACATAACTCGCATCCATGAAGAAATATAGATCAAAACATGTTATCAGAACAATCTCACTATCTGAGTAGCTTCAAATATTTTGGATCAAACTTTCAGATTGCTTCTATCAACATGAATAGATGCAAGCATAATATTTCAAGTATACTACATGCAATCTTCTTCATTGTTCTCAAATTCTCTAGCATAACAGTACAATTACATTTAATTCTCACTCCTTTGACACCAGTGAGCACCTTTGACATCAAGGAAAATACTCCTTTGACATCAATGACAACATATATTCAACACATTAGATCTTGTCTTATCATATGCCATTTACTTCTTGTGCCTTAGGTCATTTAAAATTAGTTGTCTCATAACATAGGATTAAGACACTTGTCATGATCTTGTCTAATCCTATGTCTCACCTTGGCTATATAACCAAGGGATTCTCATTGTATTCCATTATCATTGTATATTTGCATTCATTAATAGGAATACAATTTATTCTTTTCATATTGATCTTCTCTTTCATTGTGCTTTCCATTAGGTCTCTAGATCTTGTGTGGCTATATCCATATCCAACTCTTACATGGTATCAAATCAAGTTGGGTGCCTTTGGTTATTATTTCTGAGATATCTTGAGTGTAGATCTTGGTATATCTTGAAATTTTAAGTTTGTTCTTCTCTTGCAACAAATTATAACCTAGAGAATTAGAAAAACTTGATAGAAATGCCAAATTTTGGGGGGGTCGTCTTTGTGGATTTGTATTGTAGTTTCATTTTGGAGCTTGTTGGTGCAAATATGAGCTCTCCATTGAGTTCAAGGTGTTTGAAAAGGTAAGTTTTACCTTTTTTCATCCAAATCAAATATTTGAGGTTAGATCTACAAGGGTTTGCAGTTGGGAGGTGATTGCTAGATCCATAAGGTAGCTACAATTTTGGAGCACTTTAGGTCAAATTTGACCCTACCATTGCATCTAGAAAGCCAAGCACCCTAAGATAGATTGTTAATTCATCAAATTTAGAGCACTTTACCTTAGGCCATCAAATAAAATTTTCCTATCTTTGATTGTATAGATCATACCATTAGAATATTTAAAAAATATTCCATGTGCAGGCATCATATAGAAATGTATTAAAAATATGTTTTCTAAATTATTTTTCATATTTTAAAAATTAAAAAAAATATAGCAAGTTCATAGACCTATGAAGGTCTATGGCACCTGAAATTACCTACCATGACAAAAGGAACCACTTGGTGTAAACCCCTATCACCACCATCACAACATGCGCATGTGGCAAGTGTGCCCCCCAAAACACCCACAACCCGCCATCAATGGGTGAAAAATTGACCAATAGAAGAATTTCATGGAATATTCCCCTTAAAAACTATGAAACCACTTCCAAACTTTGATAAGCAGTTTCCGCCAAGGATAGGTAGTTTCATTGTACCGAAAGACGATTTTTTCCCTCAAATAGCAGTTTTGATAAATTTGATGGTGATTTCAATATCAAGAGAATATTTTGGAAAACTAGGCATATATTGGTGATTGGGTATGTTGATGTCATCATGACATCATCAATCCCTTTTGAATTTAACCCCCCCTCTCCAATGCAATTTTATTTTGCTAGTTGATCTTCAAACTCTCATAGCTCAAGCTTAGAACCTCCAATTTTTGAGGATTTTTTTATTTATGGTAGAATTTTGTGTTCTACATAATGGTGTATATTATTTTTTATTTTGGTGTCTATATTTTCTAAAAAGTGTAGATTCTCACATGTTTTGCTAAGCAGATCTCATTTTGGGAACTTTTGGGGCTCCATTCTTGCTCCTACGATAACATTTTTGGGTCTATTTTTTTGAAAGAGTATTTTTTTCATGTACTTTGCAATGTTGTGATTAGATTTTTCTCATTTTGTCAAAAAAGTATACTTTGATTCTATGACCAAATTTGGAATTTTTATATACCAAGATCAAGACCATTTCATTATTTTTGGCAAGTGGCATTTGTAATTACACCAATCATAAATTTTCAAGCTCATATATTGTTGGGGTTCTTTGATTGAGTGAATTTGGGGGGAATATTCTTATGGTTGTGGTTGTATTCCTATTGATTTGTGTTCTTTCCTTATTATTTCATCATGGAGAAATCCTTAGTTCCACTTCTAACACCTTACAACTATCCTAACTAAAAATTTGAAATGAAAAAATTGTTGAGTTAAGAGGTTGTATAGGATAGTTCACGGGCTTGATGGTGAACCAAAATATGATGAAGCTCAAAAGACTAAGTTGTTGAATAGTTGTGAAGAGGTTATTAACTATTTTTGCTTGTATGTCTCTCATGAGGTTGTTTCACATTGAGAACTTGAATACACCCATGTTTATGTGGAATGCATTATCAAATTATTTGGGAAAATAGATGAAATTCAAGGATATTTGTTAGATAATGAATTAATAAGTCTCAATCCATGTAATTTTGATAACATACAGGACTTCATTACCAAATTAAATTCATTAAGAATGCAATTAAAGGAGTTTAAAATTGAAAAATCAGATAGACAGTTGGTACTAAGTGTTCTCTCAAAGCTGGGACCTAAATATTCAGTGTTTGTGTCTTCTTTCTATGCTACAAAATATTCCTTTGGGAGTGAGTTTAATATGTCTTTCTTTGAGGATTTTACTATGCAACACATTAGGGAGCTATATAAGCTTATTCAAATGAGAACTTTGAAGTTTTCAAAATCCCAAGCCTTGATTGCAAAGGATGGGAAGTCTTCAAGTGGAAAAGAGAAGAAAACTAACAAGCCTAAGAAGAACACACGGTCCACATTTAATTCCACGAAAGAACATAAAAATTCAACTTCTAAGGGGAATCATCTAAGAAGGAGAATCCTACTTGTGCATATTTCCAGAAGGATGGACATAAAGAATACTATTGTTATAAGAAGGGCCTTGATTAATTGAAACATGTTCTTGTGAAGAACTAAATTAGTTTGCCTTCTAGAATTTCTACTTCAACTTCTTCTTCCAAACACACAAAATTTCATAAGGAAAATAGTCATACTATTGGTACAAGTAAGAACAAAGGACAAGCTCTTTGTGCTTCTACAATTCATGGATTAGGGAGATGGCTTATAGATTCAAGAGCTTCCCATCATATGACATCTTCATAGTCTATGTTCTCTTCTTTTGAGCCTTGTTTCATGCCACCTATTTTGATGGGAAATTATACATATATTAATGTAATTGGGATGGTATCTATTGATATTGGGGATGGAACCTTCAATGATGTCTTGTGTGTACCTCATTTGGCAAACAATATCCTTTCTATCTATCAAATCACTCATGGTGGAGCAAGGAAGATTGTGGAATTCACTCCTAATTAAATTATCATTAAAGACTTGGAGAGCAGAGAGGTCATTGCTACTAGGATGGTTGATCATACATCTCATCTATAAAGTTTTTTAGACTTTTTTCCTAATGACGGATTTGATCCTTTGGATGATGATTATACTTCTAGTGTGGACTATGATTTTGAGGATAATTTTGGTTACTTGAACCTAGGTGTCCTCACATATGATCCAATTTTTTAGCCTTGCATTCCATCTCCTTAATCTACTCTTGAATTTGATTATATTTGTGTTGCTACAAATATGGCTATTTTTGATTCAATACAATAGGATATCCATCATCTTCTAGATATGACGACTTGGGATGGCTACTTGATGGACATTGCAAGTTTATTTGTAGAGTCATATTTCAGATTTGGGAGAAACCATTGATTGCATTCATCTTCTCTTTGATGGAGATGATCCTTCTTCAGTTGTTGTGAGGGAACACTCTAATCCTCTTGTTCATTCTCTACATGGTCACTCTTCACAAGTTGACATGAGTGTGGATACTTTTGAACAACATTTGGAAGAGGCTTATTTATCAAAGGAGATATATTTGTCTTTGGATTGTGTTCTACAATCATCTCTACTAGATTTTGGTTTTTCATCTTCATCAGTATGGCCTAGAATGCCTCATTGGATTATGACAATTTTTGGCATCAATGTGGGGATACTTGAGGAGAATTCAAAGACATCACTCACCATCCTTCTTCACTCATCTTCCTTCCAAGAATGGGAAAATTGTTTGCATATATTCTTGTTTTGTTTCTTCCTAAGGGGAGGGATGTTGTTCGGCAGTATTGGATCATCTTTAGCATTCATTATCGAGCATCTACCATCATTATAGGAGACTCTACTTTGAGGGGGGCTGCATAGTCTCTCTTCTTATTCTCTCTTATGGGGGAAATTTTCCCTCACATGGTGTTTTTTCCTTCTCATTCTTCATTGGGAGAATTTTTTCCATCTCTCTTTTGGGGAGGAGTTTTGTCCCACTAGGTTTCTCCTTTTCTCTATTTGTGAGAGATCACATTTGTAAATGGGTACCTAACATGGCCTAGTAGCTAGGACCCCTTTGCATCATTTTCATTTGTTTCCTTCTCTTTAATTTGCACTTAAGAGGGGGTGTTGGTTTGAATAAGGTATTTTACCTAACTAGTTCACCTAGTAGGTCATATTCACATGTTTACTCAGGTCCTAGGAATCTTTCTAGAAGTCTTAGTTAGAATTAGATCATATCTTATGTCATTTACTTCTTATGTATTAGGTCATTTAATATTAGTTATCTCATGACATGGGATTAAGGCACATGATTTTTTGTAATCCTATGTATCACCTTGACTATATAACCAAGGGGTTCTCATTGTATTTTATCATCATTGTATATTTGCATTCATTGATAAGAATATAGTTTATTCTTGTCATATTGATATTCTCTTTTCATTGTGCTTTCCATTAGGCATCTAGATATTGGGTGGATATCTCCATATCAAACTCACACCAATAATATATAACCCTCATTATCCTTGTTCCATTTGGGTTTTATAATGTCCACCTAAAAGACCTTGGTGGAACTATTAGTGAAGCAATGGGATTCTTTTCTCTTCTATTCATGTTAGCAACATTCTATCAATTTTTCTTCTAAAAATGACATTATCAATTAACCTAAACTATGTTGATTACAATATATAAGCTATTCTATTGTTTGGATATTAACAAGGTATTTCCTTATTTCTAAGAAAAAAAAAATTCTTCTATCCAATTTGTCTCATCCTCTAGTTTTTTTATCATCCATTTTTCCTCCCTTCTATTGTATTTTCTCAAATTCCTTTGGAATGAGGATGTCCTCTACCAAATGTTGATATAGAGTTGTCTCCTTTACTAGCTTTGTAGGCCTTACTTAAATTTTATATTCAAGGATCTTAGTGATCTAATTGACTCTCTTTTTAGTAGTGTCACCACAAAAATGTATTCTCTTATGCTTCAATGGATCACCATGGCTATGATTTGAAGAGACTAGATGTTTAAATTTCTTCAATCACTTAACGAAGTCATATATTTATTTATCAACATTTCCTTAACTTATTTTATGGTATGGATAAAGAATAAAATAGAGTTTTCATCTATTTCAAGCTCTCCTTCCACTTGAGTGACCATTATAGAGATACTAGCTTTCCTTCCATACACATATAAGAGAAAATCTTGAAAAAAATATATCTATCAACACCAAAGACTTGTTAGAATTTAGTACTTGACATATATAGTTAAATAAATAAATTAACATGCTATTGTTAATTTAATAGATAAAATTGGTTTTGGAAGTTATATTCTTGTAACTAGTTTGATATGGGAATAATGGCCTTTTAAAGGAAATACTATGTAAAAAAAAATTGGTGTAATGTGAATGACAGTTTTTAATACAAGAGCAATCTCATTTTTTCTCTCCCATTTCAATATGGCATCAAAGCATATTTTCTTGACCTATTTGTTTGCCTTCCATTCATTTGTCTTCATCCAAAGCAGTTCATTCAAGGGCCAAACAGTGCAGACCACGTGTAATAGCCATTGATGTTCGTCCACCATTCTTGCATTTTGTCAATAGACGAGCAGTGCAAGCCACGTGCAAATCTATGGCATTCATCACGCATTTGCGTTTCTTCTCTCTTTCCATCTTAATCACTCATTCGAATGTTTTTCCTCCATTCTATTCATGTTCATATTCAAAATCTGAAAAATTAAAAAATAATATTTAAAGTTTTGTAGAAGAACGCAGGCGATTGAGGAGAAGTTTGCACACAACATTGATTTGGCATTCGAATCTGCACACAGTAAGAGGAGAGAGTTTGCAAGAGGAGAAAACTTGGATGGTGCAAAGTGGATAGGCAGTGAAAGGAAATGATCACATGTGCAAAGGTAGTGATAACAAGTAGTGAAAGGCAGTGATCACATGTGCAAAGGTAGAGATAACTTGTTTTGTTGCCTAAACTAATGCCCAAGCTACACTAAAACAAAAATAAGGTGACTGTCACAATATACGATCAATGCTCAGGTTGCGCTAAATCAAAATAAGGTGAATGTCAAGGCGTTATGAAATGAGGGGTTAGGGCACAATTTTCTTTATAAGTTTTTTCTTTTATTTTTGAAAAATAAAGATGAATATTGGAGATATAAGTATTGTTTTTAAGAACGTATTTTATTTAACACAAGATAGATAAATTAAGCCTTAATGAAAATTTTGATGGAAATGATTTTCACAGTTGAAAAATACAGATACAAATATTGTTAATTGAAAGAGATCTCTGGGAAATTATTGATGGTACAGTGCCAAAGCCAATAGATACAAATGAACTTCAAAAATGGAAGGTAAAAGATAAGAAAGCATTGGCTATAATTGGTCTCAGTTTATCTAAACCATCATGTATATTTTAAAAAATCTTTTAAGGACATCTGTGAAACATTGAATACTTTGTTTGGATCAAAAGTTGATAGTGTAGAAATAACTATAAAACAAAATTTGTATGGTTTGAAAATGGAAGAAAGTGAAGATATAGTATCTCAAATCAGTAAATTTCATTCCTTGATAAATCAGTTGGCTAGTATAAATGAATAAATAAAAGAAAATGATGTTAAAGCCATACTTTTAAATAGTATGCCAAATAGTATGTCTGACAAGGTATTCACTTTAAGCAAATCAATCCAAATCTAGAAAGTATTATATCCACATTGCTTGATGAAAGAAACAAACATGTTTCAGAAGAAGTTGCATTGACTACACAAAACAAAGCTAGTACTTCTTACAAATAATCCAAACATATGACAAAGTTCAAACATGCAAGTGGCACATGTTTCTATTGTAAAAAGACAGGGCATGTAGTATTGAATTGCAAATAGAGAGCATGGGATCTTCTTGATGGAAAGTTTCAAGATAACGATTTGATAATTAAAGGAAAGGACCACACTTGAAGTGATGAAGAAATTCCACATCAAAGTGACGAAGAATATGTGTACTAATTTCTAGTTTTCCTCTATGTCAGTACTAAGGGGGGTGTTAGAATTTAGTACTTGACATACATAGTTAAATAAATAAATTAGCATGCTATTGTTAATTTAATAAATAAAATTGGTTTTGGAAGTTATATTCCCGTAACTAGTTTTATATGGGAATAATGGCCTTTTAAAGGCAATACTATGTAATAGTTTTTGGGTGTAATGTGAATGATAGTTTTTTAATACGAGAGAAATCTCATTTTTTCTCTCCCATTTCAATAAGACTATGAAAAGGCATCCTTGATTTTTTGAATTCCTTGCTACCCTCCTCTGTACATCTATAATTTCAATCATTTTTAGCATCAAGGTGATGGAATACACTATACCTACAAAATTTGATATCAATTTTCTTACAAAGTTAAGCTTTCCAAGGAAATAGTGCAAGTTTTTCTTGTGTTGGGGAAGTGAAAACTAAAGTATGGATTGAATCCTTTCATGATCATTAGCTATAACTTCTTTAGAAACAATGTGCCTCAATAACATCTCTTATGGAACACCAAATATGTTTTTTTTGGTTGTCAATGGATCCAAAATCATTAGCATCCATGGAACACTTTCTTTGGAGGATCCCAAATATGTTTTTCTTTATTTTTGAAGGAAATCTTTAAATCATAGAGATATATGAATATTATTTCATTGATAATGTCCTTAAAATAAATATACATTATTCTTTTAAATGTGTCCCTGCAATTGGACAAACTAAAAGATATTTTATGATCAAAAAATGTATACATTTAGTGTGAATATTGTCTTTTGTTACAGTCTTCTTCTTTCACTAGTGTTTGTTTGAAGCCAAAGAAACCATCTAACTTTGATAATCTATTTGATCTTGTTACAATTTATAAAATATAATCCATTAAAGATAGATTATCCTAATCTTTGAGAGAGGCATTATTTAGATCCCTAAAATTCACATAAATACAAATCTCTCCATTATTTTCTTGACAAGTACAAGGTTGGAAACCCAAATGGAATGTTTGATTGGGTAAATTATGTTTGAATCGACCAACTTAGACAACTCCTACTTCATGATTGGTTGTATATTTGGACTTAATATGGACTCTTATTCCATCATATTGGCTTAACTTTAGGCCAAAGTTAAATTATAGGTTGCATAATATCTTTGTTACATCCTTTCAACCCTTCATAGTCCCAATTCATGAATTGATCATATGTAGCACAAACATTGACAAGTCATTCCTTCTTTTTGGAATTTCGTATCGTATTCAATTTTATTACTCTTCCTATGGAAAGCTCAATCTCTCTATAGGATTTCTTACTTTTCATTATCCTCTTTTTGTCTCTATAAGAATCATCAAGAGTAAACATACCCTCCAAATTTATCATTCCCTTATGTAATTTATTACTTTTCAATTGGAGAATTCGATCTTCATATGCCTTTTTAATTTTTGAGTTTGGTTCTTCTACAAATTAATCAACTTGTTGTATTAATTGTGTAATTTATTCATCACTTTGAAACACCATCCAATGACATATGTTATATAGTATAGTGATTCTTATAACCAGCTTGGAAACATCCTTTTTTTCCAATAAATATTTCACCAAATCATTTTGAGAACTGATCAAGACCATCATATCTATGTTTTCATATTTATAAGGAATGGAATGAAAAATTAAAACATCAAAATATTCTAAAAATTCTCACATGCAGTGCTTACATGCTTTCATCAAGGATTTTTTTTCCACACATTGTGACCTTATTTTCTTTATTACTATCTCTAAATCACACTAGACTTGTAGCATCTTAATACATTTATTCTCTACACATAGCAAACTATGTACTAGTGCTTCATGCTTGGCTATATCGATAATACAATTAAATTAAAATTGATATAAACAATTATACTTTTCTCCTTGTGGTGAAACTAAAGATATGTCATACCTAGCAACAATATTACAATTGGTTTCATAAAAATAGAGCTTCCATATCCCAACATTATCAGTTTTTTCATCACTATTTTTGGGATGAGCAAGGCCTCTTCATGAATGATATAATTACCCATTCTATTTTTTCAAATATATCAAATGAATCCATTTTAGAAAACTCCATTAAATATATATATTGGTAATTGTTATCTATTGATAATTTAAATCAAGTGAGTTATTCCTTAGCTATAAGAACATAACTTGCATCTACTTATGGGATCTTGACTCTAATTGCATATCTTGTCTTAAGGAATATGTGGGACCAATCAAGGGATAAATAACCTTCAATTCTTGAGACAAGTTATCCCAAACATGGTTGGTATTTATATTATTGTAACATTCATGTAAATTATGATTGAAGGGCATGCATAGATATTAAAGAGGAGGCTCCTAATGACTCCTATAGTCCTAACTAGGTTTGCATCTAGTTGGATGACTCCATGTTCAATAGGTTCCTATAGAAAACCCAAAACATTAGCTACTCTTGTGGGTATAAAAAAGGTTATATCCTTTGAATCTTTCATACAATTATGTAGAATAATTCTTCCAATAGTTAAGATAAGATAAAACAAGGAAGGTTTAGGCTTCCTTGGATCTCGATCAATTATTTTCAAAACCATGAGTTGTCATTCTTGTAATGTTTTATTTTGAGGTATTTTAGTTAGTCATTTTTCCATGTTATTTTATTATTTGAGTGCTTCTTTAAATGTGTTCATCTACTCTAACATTACAAGGGTGCAGCCACAATAGTGGTTTACACTTTCTGGGAGATCCTATTTTTTGCTGAAATCACATATTTTTAGAAAATATAATGATTTAAGCCTTGAAAAGTTCCATTTAAAGGATTCTAATTGAAGAGTGTTTGATCAAACCACCTTAGACCAAGCCCCCTTGGATAGAACCCCGCTAGTTTTAAACCATACCTATAACGAAGTCTCCTTTACACCTATCAAAATGTTGATAAAAAACCACTTTTGATTTACCTTTTGGGAGATCAAATGAATTCGTGTAAAAAAAAAAAATTGTAAGTATGTAGTCCTTATTATAAGCTTCCAAAAAAGTATAATTTTAATTAAATTTAATTTGACTATTATATTTATTTTTTATTTCTTGTGAATGTAGGTTTTTCACTGAAAATCAAGCTCTTTGTTCTACACATATGGAAAAATAGTAGATTATCAAAAAAGAAATTGAAAAATATGAGTGCACTAGATATTGAAGTCCTTAATCCAACAAAAAAAAAAAGAATTTTGATACATACAAAAAAAGTTGTGTTATATGGTCTACCTATGTTTGAATTGTAATTGGTTTGACTTTGAAACTTCATTAAGGAAAAAATATTGAATAAAACACTATGAAACCAATTGGAAGAACTAGATATCGTAGTTACAAATCTAAATTCGAAAAAATTAGAATTTTATCCTTCATGGAAAAAAAATTATGTGTTATACAGTGAGCGTCATTCCTTAAAAAATGGTGTTTACTGAAAAGAATTAGTTTTCAAAGGAGATGGAAAAAGAAGTGCAATCTGATTCCAAAAAAATTGAAAAAAATATATTTAGAATCTAAAAACAAAATTTCACAAATCACTAGTTTGCATCATCTTCAAATTCCTCACGGTTTAGCCGCTATAGGTGTCCGAAATTCAAGATTTAGTTAGAAAAAATCAATCCAGTGTCCAGTTTGGCCAAAAATTGTAAACTAGTATTGTGGGATCACCCACAAGGATATCCCATACTGTCAAATTATTTGTTGTGTTATTCATTTTTCTATCATAGTAGTGCCTTGAATTTTTGGAACATAAGGCACCCATTGATTTCTTGGTCACTCAACCAATGGATTACTTACCCTTGTTCAATTCATGCTAGGCTATTCATTTTGTTGTCTATGAGTGGTAAAATATATTTTCTTCTAAATTAGTGACACTTCTTGTCCACATGTACTTGGTTGATCAACCTTAGGATATTCTTCCAATGCTTTATTATTTCATCTAGTGATGTAATAAAATTGAACTATTTGTTGTCCTAATGGGGCTACTACTTCTTACTAGCAAGGATTGGATATGCATCTCATGTAATGAGGTCATGCTCAAGTGGGGGGACTATTTGTTCCTATGAAGTAGATGTTGTGAGGGAGATCCCTTGGACCTACACACTCAAATGGGCTTAATTTATTTATTCCCATATAGTTTGCTAAGGGTTTCCCCTTGGGCAATGGCTCGACATGTGATAATTACCCCATGGATAGCAACACATACCCTAACCATCAATAAAATTATTATAAATTGGGACAAGATCTCTTGTGGGATTAGATGGAGGGATTTGATGTAAAACTTGTTGCGTTGGAACTATCTAGGAGTTGGGTACTTGGTAAGCCTAATAACAACCTTGTTTAGTTTTGGTATTGGGAGGGAGGCCTATAGCCTTGGTTGTTTTAATATTAGTGCCTTTAATGGGACACAACCTACCATCTTTTGAGGAAATTCAACTCAATAGTAAAATTTCTAAGAAGTCTCTTCATTTCCTCCAACTCCTTGGTAATTTGGGACAAAACTTGAGAGGATTGAAGAATAGTGGCTACAATAGCTTAAGGAATTTTATTGGAAGGGTAATATATATTAGCAAAGATAAGAATTGTAGGTCTAGGAGCTAACTTTCTTGCTTGAATCAAACTATTTTTTCACTCATAATTATATAATAGGCTATTGGCAACTCATAGCTCCCATAGATTGAATAATTATTCAAATCTCAAGATTAAAGGCCTTTAAGTGATATAAAAATACCATTTATGAAGGAGGCCTCATATCAAGGGGATTCTATTCCAATTTTTTTGAAACCTGTTGTTAAAATTAAAGATAGTCTCCATTGGAGCTCTTTTATGGTAGGAAAGTGTTCCAAAATGGAGATATGGTCTCCCTTTTCTCTAAACCTATTGTGCAATTTTTTACCAAACTCATCCCATGATCTTATGGAGTTATCTAGAAGGTTTATACACTATAAATATTTTTCCCTTGTAAGAGATTGATAATAATATTATTTCCACGTCGTGTTATGTTACCTCATAATGTGCACATCTAGGTTTGCAATATCTTACAAATTTTATATGGGAGTTATAACATTCTCTTTGGTGTAAGGTGGAAGGTATTTTTGAACAAGTAGAGGGATATGGTTCCAAACTTGTGGCACAACTAAAGGACTACCATTATTCCATCACACAAAGAGTTTTTAATGTGATTAGGCCATATCTTTTGGATCTTGCTAGCTTGTGGTTATGATAGGACTTTGAACTAGGGTAGATTGAGGCTAGATTCGTTTTAGGTGTGGTCTTAGGAAAATAATTTGAGGCTATGAGGCTAAAAATAGATCTAGTAACTATAGTTACTCTCAAATACATTGGCTCACGTTTAGTTTGCATCTAGAGATGTTGAGTGAAAGGGATTAACTTTTATTTCAAAACATAAGTAACTAAGACCTCAACAAAAATGTTACATGAAGTGAGACTTAGAATCCCACTGAGCATATGAAATTGTTAATGGTCTAAATATTTTCTTAGAATAATGAACCATGCATGACCAAAAAACATGAGAAGCTTGTTAGATTCACTCAAGAACTCAAGCTCCTAGGATCACTTGTAAAACCAAAACATCCTTCTACAAGAGAGAAAAGAAAGAGCATAAATTTTCCAATACTAGATGAAAAATAATAGATCAAGAGATCGATGATTATATACATTAATATGTCAAATGTGCAAATGATTCCTTGATTATATAGGAAAGGTTGAGAGATAAGACAAATTAGGATGATGACAATTTTTTTAATCCTATGGCATGAGACAACTATAGGATAAGATCACATGTGTACAAGAAACTTCTAGAAATATTCCTAGAGTCCTAAGTAAACTTATTATGTGAGCATGTGTGAATAGGTCCTAAATACTAACTAGTTAGATAATGTTCCTTGTTCACACTACAAAGGGAGAAACCAGATAGGAAATACCCTTGTTCACACTAACACCCCCTTAAGTGTGGCCTAGGGAGAATGATCAAAAAATACAAATGATGCAAAGATACAAAGATGATTCTTGACCTCAAGGCCATGTTAGTTACCAATGTACAAATGCAATCTCTCACAAATGAGAAAAGGAGAAAACCCAATGGGACAAAACTCCTCTCAAAAAAAAAAGTGAAAGGACTCAATATGACCCCCCAAGGACTAATTCTTTCACCGCTATACAATTAGATCCCCCCATAAGAGGGAAAAGGAGAGACTATGTAGTCCACCCATAATCCGTAATCCCCTATAGTAATGGTGAATGCTTGAAAAATAAAAAAGACAATCCAATGCCTACAAACAACATTCCTCCCTTTGGGAAAAATTAAAATAAATTATAGATACAAAAAACCTTCCCATTCTGGATAAAAATTATTAGGAAGAAAACTTGAATTATATTAATTCTTTGAACTCTACTCAAGTGTCCCCATGTTGATGTTGAAATTTGGCACTACAAAGTCAGGTGTTTCAAGCCACATAGATGAAGATAACAATCCAAGATCTAGTAGAGATGTATCTAGAATAGGATCCAAAGACAAGAGTGAATCCTCAAAAAAATCCTTAAAAGACTCCAAGCCAATGCCAAATGGTGACAAATGCAAGATTCAAGAATAGTAACAAAAAACATTCCCATTCTGGATAGAAATTAGTAGGAAGAAAACTTGAATTATATGAATTCTTTGAACTCTACTCAAGTTTCCCCATGTTGATGTTGAAATTTGGCACTACAAAGTCAGGTGTGTCAAGCCACACAGATGAAGATAAAAATCCAAAATCTAGTAGAGATGTATGTAGATAAATTATAGATACAAAAAACCTTCCCATTCTGGATAGAAATTAGTAGGAAGAAAACTTGAATTATATGAATTCTTTGAACTCTACTCAAGTGTCCCCATGTTGATGTTGAAATTTGGCACTACAAAGTCAGATGTTTCAAGCCACACAGATGAAGATAACAATCCAAAATCCAGTAGAGATGTATGTAGAATGGGATCCAAAGACAAAAGTGAATCCTCAAAAAAATTCTTAAAAGACTCCAAGCCAATGCCAAATGGTGACAAATGCAAGATTCAAGAATAGTAACCATGGATGTATGGTGCTCTCCATAGAGTATACATGTAGACCAATGACAATCTGGTACTCTTGCAAAAGGTGTCAACATGAATGATGACATAGTTGAATATGACTCATGAGTATCTACATAAACTAGCACAATAGAATTTGATGTATGTAAGAAAGAACAAGAGGGTCTAAATGTTCCCTCATAAAATCTAAAGAAGAATCATTTTTTTCAAGGAGAAGATGATTACAATCAATAGTGTCTCTCAAGTCTAAAATATGAGACTCACAAAACAAACCTGCAATGTCTATCAATTAATCATCCCAAGTACCCATATATGAAAGACAATGTATATCATACTAAACTAAATCACAAGTAGTCATGAATTTAGAAACACAAGTCTCATCAAAAGAAACAATATATGGAGGAGATGAGATTCCAATGCATGTCATCGAACTATATTGTTCATCCCAAAATGATGGTGTTCCCTCAAAATATTTTGAATTAAGAACACTTAATGGTGGAGTGCATGAAGTCCCTAAAGGAGAAGTATCATGAGAATTCTCTATGTGATCTAAACATTCAAGTTCTTCCCATTCCTCAAGCTTCATAGTTGTTTGAATGTCATATGGTAGAAAACATCAAGTGGTTTTAGACAATCTATAGTTGGATCCTCTAGGAATGCAAATCCATTCAAGTCACCATACATCTCCCAAATTTTAGTCCAACAAGTACAAGGGGAAGAAATCCATGTCAATGTACTCAATGTGTCAAATTCCACATTTGAACCAATAAATCCTATACATAACCAATATTTTGATACCATGTCATTTTTTTCTCAAATGATTCAAGTTTAGGAATAAGTTCATAGAGATGGGGTAGAAGATGTATCCATTTGAAATGTATTAGCATACCATCTCACCAAGACTTATAGTTTTGTCTTTTGAATTCAATTATTGTTGGAGTCTTTGTGATACCTATCATTTCTCCTTAAATTTAGTCATACACAAGACTCATTAAGAGAATAAATCCAACAAAAACACAAGATTAACCACCCAAATTTACTTGATCATGAGGCCCCCCTAAAAATAATTGATCTTGGCATTTTATGTTTAGTGTGATTATAGGTGACACTTGCCAAAAAATAGCAAAGTGGACTTGACCTTAGTGAATGCATATGCCACATTTGGCCAAAAAATAAAGTAAAATTCGTTATAGAATGGAATCAATCTACCCACATAATTTCAAAGTACAGGAAAAATTATGCACTTTTTTAAAAATACCATGAGCCCAAACAAAGGCCTTGGAAGTTCCCAAAATGAGAAATACTCAACAACACCTATGACAATCTATTATTTTTGGGAAAACCAAGAACCAAAACCAAAAATAATTTGTAGCACTGTGAAGCCTACAAAATTATACCCCAAATTTTTAGAAAAAAAAATTGCTCCATAAAAGGAGCTCAAATGACTAAAAACTAGGCCTTTGAAGTTAAATTTCCAAATCAAAAATGCTAACCAAGAGGGGGGAAATTGTGAGGAAGGCACCGATGATGTCATATTAATGTCATGTTGATGTCAATAGTTGAAAAATTAAAGGTGTCAGGATATTCCCTAGACCACTAAAATATTTTCAAATCACCCTACAAATTTTTAAACCATCCTTTTGAGCAAAAATTGTTGTTTTTGTTACAAAACTGGTTGTCATGGTGTGGAAACTATTTTACAACTAGTTGATGGTGGTATTTCATTCTTGATCTATTTTTAGGCGACTGTTCATTGGTATATGCATTGATATATTATGACACTAGTGCTCCTTAGCTCATTGATGGCATGTGGTAGTAGGGCCTAGCCAAGCCTGTGGAGGTGCACCATGTGGTACCCTCTCAGACCCGCATACTCTATCACAAGCAGATACCTATGCAGGTCTACATAGGCAATATTCTTGAAAAAAATTATTTTTTAAAATCTAAAAAAATTATTTAAAAAAGAATTTTATTTACATATACAACAATGCAAAGGATGACACATTCTTGCACAAAAAGGATTGTATGATCATACTATGAAGGTGGGCAAAAAAATTTGAGGGTCTAGGGCAAAACTATTCAAATTTGACTAACTAACAATCCATCTTAGGGTTCTTGGGCCTCCTGGATGTGATGGAAGGGTTATATTTGACTCAAAATGCTCCAAAATTGTAGCTACCTTCTAGATATGGAAACCACTGAAAACCCTTGAATATCTAGCCTCGCATGTCCAATTTGGATAAATCAAAAGACTAAACTAGCTTTATTTGACATTTTAAACTCAATGGTGAGCTCAATTTTGCACCAACAAGCTTCAAAATGAACCTACAATACAAATCCACAAAGAGGAACCTACCCAACTATGTTATTTCTATAAAAAAAAAATATTCTCCAAGTCATCATTGGATGCAAGAGAAGAGCATACTCATTTTTTCAAGATACGCCAAGATTTGCAACCTAGCAAAAGCTCATGCCTAAATCAATCTCAAATCAAAAATCTGGTTTGTGAATTTGAATCTCTAATACCATGTTAGAATCACTCAAGGACTCAAGCTCCTAGAATCTCCTAAAAAACCAAAATATCATTCTACAAGAGAGAAAAGCAAGACCATAAATTTACCAATAATGGATGCAAAATAATAGATCAATAAAGATCAGTGAGTATGTCTATTAATATGTCAAATGTACAAATGAGTCCTTGCTTATATAGGAAAGGTTGAGAGGTAAGAAAAACTAGGATGATGACAAGTTTCTTAATACTATGACATGAAACAACTATAGGATAAGATCACATGTGTACAAGAAACTTCTAGAAAGATTCCTAGAGCCCTAAGTAAACTTAACATGCGAACATGTGTGAATAGGTCCTAACTAATGACTAGTTAGATAATGTCCCTTCTTTGCACTACAAAGGGAAAATTTGGATAGGAAGTGCCCATGTTCACACTAACAAAGCCTCAAATGTGAGACAAATTTGCAAGTCAATCTCCAAGATTACAAGGCTATTCTACTTAAACATAGTTGATGGAAGGAAAAAGGAGAGAGATACAAGGAATTAAATAACACAAAAAGAAAAGGCTCATGCCAAATAGATTTTACTTTATAACCCAAACAAAGCTTTGCAACTCATGACGTAATTGTCAAAAAAATAGCAATAAAGAAAGTGCATAAAACAAATTAATATGCCCAATCAAGAATTAAAATTTCAAGAATAGTGGCCTCTTAGATTGCTTTCAGTAGTGTTGAATAGCCACATATAATTCAATAGTGGTAACTCTAGATGCATTCATAGAGATTTCCCTACTTGATTACAATTAAGTGAGAAAATGTCTTAAGATAAAATAGCTTCTAAGGTAAGAATGGGTGTGCAAGTCACTATATAAATAGCCAAACATTCAACTACAAAGATAATTTCCCCCAAAAAAATTTAAAATTTAAAATTTGAATATTGTAGGAGGAATAACCCCCTACAAATTCAACACCTTGAATGCCCCTATAGATAGCTCGAGCACACTAAAATAAGTGAGAGGTACCCAACTCAATTAATTTTGTCTCCTAGTTCTACATAGGTCATCCTTGGATAGGTGAATTTTCAAGTCATGGCAACATAGAGAGAGAGGTAGTTGGGCATGTATGCATCATGGTACTTATAGGCTAAATTTTGAAATGGATGACCCAACACTCTTGTTTGATGCATCCCCTACACATGGGGCAGTCGCTTGGAGTGTTGAGAGGATCCCATGGACACCAAAATTGGGTTTTCAAGCACTATTGTAGCTAAGAAACATCAAGAAGTAGCCTTACACCCTATAGACCATAAAATGAAATCCATCGTGACAAGACCAAGCAATTTATGCTAACCTTGGTGATTTTTTACCTTTCACTTGACCTTTTTGGAGCATGTCATGTGGCATCTATAAAGGATTCATGAGGGTAGAACAAAATAATAGGCTAGAGGTGGGCACTACCACTAATAAAATATATAGCACAAAAGGGAATGAGCTCATTATATGGCATGGACCAATGGGGCGCTCAATATCAAAAGTTGGAATAGTTGCTTATAAAAACCCTACACATCTTCAAATAAGGCTAACATGGCACAATCATGTGGTGCTCACTCTAAAATTTCAACACTTGTTGAAGGGCCTTGCACACATCACAAAACTATAATAAATAAAAGAACACAATCTACCAAAGTTGAAAATCATTAATAACCAAAAATAGAACAAGGCAAAAAGAAGATTTTTTTCTTGTAGTGAAGAGTTAACGATGGTCCTTAACCATTATCTTTATCCTTGATATTTCACAATATTTGGGTGTACACCCAATGTTTAACATGGAAGTCTTAACCTCAGGTTTTTTCCACTGTTAGAGCCCCAACATCTCAACATCCTACAAATCTAGATCATATGCATGTACATCCAACTAGCAAGGATAAGATCATTAACAAGAAAATCATACTTATCATGGCATACATAAATTATTATACATAGTGAAGACATGACAATATGTAAATCAAGCTAAGTGGTATAATCTACAACTTTATGTGTAGTTTCTTCAACTCAATACTAATGAAATGAGGAGCACTACTCTTCAAGAAGGGGTGAATACACCCTTCTATATGTACACTCATCATTGTGCAGCCTTCCAGTGACTTTTGCACTACTATCAAGCTCTAACATAATCCTAGCATTATCAATACAACCCTTTGGAGAGCACTTTTATGTGATATACTACTAAATGTATCACTCAACCAACAAACCATATTGGCATGACACTTGGAATCTTCCAAACCACAAGAAATTTTATACCATACATGTCCAACATGTGGTAGCTTCATGTCCACAAGGATTCCTTGCCATACAAATCTACCTCATGGTTATGTCAATGACACTTGACATTCCACCATGTAGATGCACTATGTGGCAATGCCTAGTCCACACATACCTTGAAACCATACATGAACATTTGTAAACATCCTCATGGAACCTACTCAAGAGCATTGATATATAAATACCTAAATTTTACAAAGAGTATATGCAAAGAGAACCAAAATATACTCTTGCACTATATATAGATCCTCCTCATTTGCATGTAAATAATATATTTATTTTTAAAGTGTTATGCTATTTGAGTGAAACTGGTCTTTTTCTTTAACCTTCACTTATGCATTTTGTAATTTTATAGATTACCAACTAATTTTTAAGTTTTCCCTCCACTCCACCTAGAAATTGGTTCAATGTTAAGGCTATCAAAAGAATTGGCATAAAGCATTTATGAGAGCATTGCACTAGCATTACATTACCATACATCATCATAGGTCCATTACACATGTTCTTGTTGTCCTTCTTCCAAAGTCATCGAATTGGTCCAATCGGGTATTCAACTAAAGAGATCATTACCCTAGAAACTTAGTAGATTCCTTGAAAGTGTTTATATACTTATTCAAATTTGAACATCAATAGATTGAGGTGAGTGAATTTTGAGTACTAGATTTTTATTAATTCATTCTCACATATATGATTCAACTTTGCATGCTAAATCATGTTCATGCTCATAGATATTAGTTTTATAGTCATGAATGTGAAACAAAACAAAACACAACCAATTTGTAGATTTTGAAGCATCATTGAGCAATCCCTAGAAAATCAACAATATGATGAATCGATTCCTAGCACCTTTTTCATCATTTTCCCACCTTTAAAATCCAATTATCATATTTAAATTCATTCAATTTTTGCATTTAATTTAGAATTTGTTAATAGTTGTCCCAACTCTTTTTATCTAGATTAATTGTCTTTTATTCAAGTAACCTTGATATTTTACCCAAGTTACATTTTTTTTGAACCCAACATTCTTATACAACCTGGGTTTTTTACCTTGAGGTTTGTTCTTCACTCTAATAAGGGTTCAAATTTTTATAATTGCATCCTTTTATATCAAAGTTTATTAGGGTTTTAATCTTCCCTTGATTAGTTTTCATTATCAAATCTTGGTTGGGGTCTGATCCTTCATTTGTCATATCTACTTGACTCCACCCACCCCCCATTGGATTATTAATCATCATGGGTTCTCACAAGGTATTCCATTAGCTTATTTAAATGAATGACTTGTTGATTTTGTTGTGTTCTTCTACTATGTTTCATCTCATCCCCTCATCCTTGATATTTTCATGTCTTTATCTTATGGATTGGAATGTGTCTTCTATTGAAGTGGTTTTTAGTCATGTTTTTTATCTCTCCTCCTTCATCGAGTTTAATGTTACTTATCCTTCTATTTTGAATACCCTCACTTCACTTGTTGATGAGCTTCATGTTGTCTATACTCATCCAATAACTAGTGATGTCGGTGTATTACCTTTGATCATTTTCCATATTCTTGTTTACTTCAGCCTTAACCTCTCATGATACATCTAGGGATCTCTCTTCATATGATGATGATATACCTAGAGAGAATTTTCTTTATACATCATATGCTTACTTGTTCAATTATGGGTTTTCCTACTTTTTCCTCTTGATTCATCTTTCCTTGAAAATCCTAGTGATGTAGATATACATGTATCACCTCCACATGTGCTTGTTCGTTCTTCTTCCCTTTCTTATGTGTCTTGATCTATTAACAATATGTTTATAATGAGCATGGGGATAGTTCTTTATCTTCTCGTGTTTGGTTGATAACTCTTTGTTTCGTGATGATTTGCTTTATGATACACATATGATAGTCATTTAGTAGAATTGATGATGCAAACTTACATGTTAGATCTTTCTCAACTTCATATTATACTTATATAAATGATGATAGTACTTTGATACATGGATGTGACTCTAGTTGACAAATCTAAACAATGGTTTATTTCATGTTATACTTATTGAATAATCCTTCCATGATTTGTAATGTGCTTTCATAGATTAATTTAATTTTGACCCTAGACCATGTTTTATGCATGATTTGTATTATTCCCCTTTTACTGGCCCTTAGTGGATCTTATAGATTTTTCTATGCATCATGATGATATGCCTCTTTTTAAAAGAGACCCTCCTTTGGATCCTTTTGTGCATCCTTATGATGTATCCTTGAGGGATCATGGAGTGCATTCTTATACACCTATTGAACAAGCATATGGCTTAGACATACCTAAGGATCTTATAAAATTGTCATTCATTGATAATGCATGTTTCTTATCCTCTCCCACTATCACACAACATGCATACACATATGGATATGGAACATTTTGAGAATGCTTATTAGGCTCCCTTGTCAGTAGGATTGACTATCTAAAAAGGCATGTTGATGCTTATGAGCAAATATCTAAGAAAAAAGTTGATATGAGTGAGCTATGACATATGCCATTTTGACTTGTCCTTCACCTAGTAGATTTGTGGCCAAAATATCTAAAAAGACATGTTGATGCTTATGAGCAAATATCTAAGCAAAAGTTGATATGAGCGAGCTATACTATATGACATTTTGACTTGTCAATCATTTTCACAAGTATAAGTTGCTTATTGAACTATTTCCTACAAGTTTGAGTGGTCATGAACTTAACATGATTTTATTCATTGTCTCATGCTTTCATCACTCCCTTTAGGATTTGTCTAATGCTTTAATGAAACATTTTCATTACAATGTAAATCCTAAGCCATCTATTATACAAAGTATGCAATGCAAGCAAAAGAAACATAAGCCAATTAAGGATTATATCATGAGACTCCAGGGTTGGACTACTAATTTGAAGTCTTCATTATTGGGATGAGAAGCTTCAATGTATATTTACTTATGGTTTACTTCCACTCGTCAAAGGATAAGTGAATTACTAGCCTTATCATTTATTTCCAAATCTATCTATTAGCATATGCAAATGTGAGTCTGCTTTATTGTCAAACTCTCTTTTATATTAGTCTATTTCTAACACTTTCCCTTATGTTCATGAGTTAATGCCATTGACATTTGTGTAATGGAAACAATGAAGATGTACCAAATGGTGGGCATCATGCACATATCAAACCAAAGAGGTTTAGAGAACTCGCTACATTGGAGGGGCCTCCAAATATTGTATTGGAACAACTTTTGAAACACAATCTTATTACTCTTAAATATTTGTCTAAGATTTCTTAAATATTTGTCTAAGATTGCTTTAATATTTGTGTGCTAATCATCGCATACATGAACATTTTACAAATAAATGCATCAAATTCAAGATCTATACAAAATTATGATAAAATTTGAGGCTAATCATATGGCATTGCATGATGAGAATTCTTCTACTAATGAGTATACGGATCATAGCACGCTATAGCTAAGCCTACATCACATTTGGCATCTTTACATCACACTATTGTTCCTAAGGGTGCATTCCTAATAACATGGATAGTCCATGGGTGGGATTAATTTCAATGACTCATATATAGAGCTTACTATAAACACCCAGTGGAATGACTTCATTAGTTAGATAGCTCACATATCTCTCTTACTACTTGCCACACTATGTTTGTTGTTTTCCTTGTTTTTAATCTATGTTATGGTATTTCCATGTTCCTAATTGGCATGTTGATGATGAAAACATGCCTTTATGACATAAATAGCTTTAAACATGTTTTGTGTCATTCATGTCACTTATTCCTTGTATTTTCTTACACTACGACATTTTGCTTATACCATGTATGATGTAGTTCTTCCATTATCTTGTATATCCCTATACTTTGGGCTTTTGTTTGTCATATTTATTATACATCTACTCTCATTTCACTTTCTATATTATACTTCATGCTTTGTTTCCCCACTAGGGAGCATCTTTCCTTTTGTAATACTTCTATGTTTGGCTCTTATGGTTAGCTCCCATGCTTTATTGTGTTACTTGTTTAGCTTCTATGGTTTCATGTGTTGCCTTGTTCAACTCATATGTCATATGTTCAATGTTTATGATATCTAGTTATTATGCTATTCACATGTCATGCTTATTATGCTTAACTTTATTATGATACTAATGATTCACATGTTTACATATTATGATACTAACATGTTAAATGCTTGGGATATTTCATGTTTCCATATGGTTATCACACTCACATCTTGTGTTCATATAGTGTACTAATATGTTTATCCTATACTTTCATGCCTTACATTTTATAATCATTATCATGCTTATATATTACAATTACATGTTATGGTTCTTGCCATGCTCATATCTTTTACACCTTATTTGTGTTTATATAATCCTTATCTAGCATTTATGGCATCATTATTTGCCTTCATTGGCTGCAACATTGAGAGCATTTTATTTTTCCCTTGCTATATTTACTTTCATGTCACCTCGTGTTTATGTTCTTACATACTTAATCGCATGATATCTTTTTGCCATAATTACATGTTTTTATCATGATTGTATATTTTTATAGTTTCCTCCAATTACTTAGCATCCTTTGGAACCAATTGGAGGGAGCTATATATTATAACTAACAGTTCTTTATAAATTTGATCATAATAATGCATCTATGATAGTATGGTCATCTTTTGGTACCAAGTAGAGATCTATCATTGTACCTAAATGAAGTGTATTTCCACATAGGTAGAGCCCTTACCATACCATCTGTAGAGTTGAATCTTTATCTACATAGTCTAACCCCTTATACTCACTTTTACATTTCCACTTAGTCCAAGCTTTATTAATTTCCATACCTAGCAAAATCTCACCCTTCTCTTTACTTCTACTAATTTTCAAGATTGTTCCTTTTCAAGCAAGTTAAAGTTAGTGCCTATTTTAAAATGTGTGACAAATACTGCTCATTGCATGATTTTTGTTTTGCAATTTCTAATGGAATGTTCATTGTGAAAATAATTCAAGAATGATACATATAGTTTGAACAAAACCATATCCTTTTCAATGTCTGAAGAAAGAGAAAAATATCCATATTGACCACTTGTTTTACTTTGACATGCATTTGCTTAGTGATTCACAAGCACATCAAAGTGGAGGCAAAATGTAATGGTGAAATTGCATACTCGTGTTTTTCTCTAACATTTTGAGCTGACTTTTATTGGAGTGTCATTTATACAATGAAGTCTAAATGTGGCATATTCTTGTGTGAGTTTAGCTTGTGACATCACCGTATGCAAATCCTATTATCACTCATCCCTAGATAAATTGACCTCTATCCCTAGATTTAATGTTCTCCTCCCTCAATCAATATATGAGTGCAAACTTGACCAACCTCATTTATACAAACACAAATCTACACCATAAACTTTTAAAATTCAAATTCAAATTCTACACATCATCAACATTTTAACTAACTGTTACAAGCAAACTTAATGCACCTTTGTGTTAATCTGTGTGTCATGCTATATTTAAAGACAATCATTCATTCATTTAAAATCACGCTAGGTTTATCAAAAGAATTTTCATAGAGTGTTTACGAGAGTATCATAGCAACAATTATCAAAGTATTTCATCAATATACATTGTCCAAAGTTCATTGCACACTTGTTTGTCCACAATTTTTGTTTCGAAGTCATTGACTCATTCAATCACGAGCGTAAACTCTAAACTTTCTAGTTCAAATTCAAATTTTATACACTGTCAACCTTTCTACTAACTCATGTGAGCCAGCCTAGCATACCTATGTGTTGATGTATGTAGTATGTTCTCATATCTAAAGGTATTTGTTCATTCCTTTAAAATCATGCCAAGGTTATCAAAAGAATTGTCATAGAGCATTTGTGAGAGTATCATAGCAATATTATCAAAGTATTATCAAAGTATTATATCAGCATACGTCATCCTAAGTCCATTACATGTTTGTCCGTGATCTTTGTTTCAAAGCCATCGAATCGATCTAACTAGGGATCTGACAATTTAACAGATTCTCAAGATTGTTTGTACACGCTACCAATCCTTACTCAAATACAATCTTTAAATGATCAAGGCAAGTGAATTCAAGTCAATTTTCTTTTCGTTTATTCCCACGAGTACTAGTTCAACAAGCCTTTGGTGCCAAATCAATTCAGAACTTGTGCAAAACAATTGCACGATCACAGATCTAAACCAAAGCAAAACACGATCAATTTGCAAATTCTGAAATAGTCATCTGAACATGCCCTTGAATTTTTTCCTGCCATCTTCTATATCATTTTCCCACCTTCAAAATTCAACTGAGTATCGCATTCAAATTCTTTTAATTTTGACATTTATTGTTACGAGGCCCAACTTTTTATCTAAATTAATTGTTGCTTAATTACCTTAAATTATTTAAGTAGTCTAGATATTTTGAGGTGTGTATTTACCCTTACAAGTAAAAGGGCTATTTCGAAATTTGTTTCTCTTTTTGGTTATGGTAATGATTCTGAGGTTGTTTGTGGTTAGTTTATGAAAATGGCTTAAATAAATTCGGCCTCTCCATGTGACAAATACTTATCCAGCTCACAGAACGAAACCATTATAGTCGTCATAATAGAATGTCTTGTATCTTTCTTTTATTATATCATATATTCATATTGTGCTTTCATGCTCTGTAGCTCTTCTCGATTTTGGGATCATCTATTTCTTACAAATTAAATAATAATAAAAAGTAACTGATATGCAGTACTGAATTCAGCATAAGACATGCAGCCAAATTCCTGTTATCTAGGGAATTGATTACAACGTCATGTTAAACATGCGTGTAAAATCCAGGAAAAGGAAATACTCAGAAGAGATAGTTTGCCTTCATATTTTTAAGTTCCTACAATTTCTCAGCCTCAAAAGTTGAGGATCTCTACATTGGTAGACTAAGCCCAAACAAGTCTGTATACAGACAAGAAGATTTGTGCTTGTGATATGAATTCATTAGGAGCACATCATTTCAGAACATTTGTTTACATGCATTAGCAGTGACGATTTTTGCAACTAACTTAGATTCAAATACCTGCACATTACAACATTATATCAGAAGGCTTCTCTTATGAAATATACAAAACTGTATTCACCATCTCCACGAAAATACTGAGGAAACTAGCCAGAGCAACGCAAATGATTTAGAGAGACAAATGATGCAAGGAACTAAAACTCATTTTTGTCTTGTCCAGTATATTGTCCCCATTTTATTTTCATACAATAACAAAGAATTAAAACACTTTTTGCCGAATCCAGCAAATTGTCCCCCTTATTTTCATCAAATTAGATGCAGAGAAACCCCAGTTTATGAATTTCAAAACAATTACAGGAAAGAAGGTATTAAAGAATCCTCAGTTAATGAATTTTGAAACAATTGCAGGAAAGAAGGTATAAATTGGTATGTTTTGAATGATATAATATATTGATCATTTTAGGAAGCTAATCACTAGAACAAACTAGATACATAAACGTGCTTTTTACATACTAGATGCATTAGAAATTGCAATGATTAAGTTCATCTGATTCTACATCTGATGGACGCACAAAGAATTCTTGTTAGGTACATGCATTGATTCCATCCCAAAAATGAGGTGCACATGATGCTGACGGACGAGCTACAGAAACATCTGAATTTGTAATTTCTTCTTTTTCGGTATTTATTAGGCTTTTGCCTTATTAGCAAAGTTCAGAATCATTGATTACACATGGCCTTGAGTTATTTCTAGTAATATATTGATTGTTATTAAAAACTTGTCCTCTGCCAATTTATCAGCTTTTTCTCTACCGTTTCACTTTTGTATGAGCAGAAGAGTTCCTGCGGGCCAATTCATGGTTTGGATTGATTCAATCTCATGGTTAGGGTTTGAAAGGCACTGATCATGAGCACAATGTGAAATCTTAGTAAGCGTATTTGATCAGGCAGTCTGAAAGAAGTCTTTATTTTCTTCCAATTCAATTATAATCATAAGTTATTCAATTACATTGTCATCTCAGCTTCCTAAGCCACCAAATTTTAGCTAGTTTTATAATAGAAGTATCTCACTTCATTTGAGAGCCAAAAAGAAACATTGAACACGAATATAAAGGCTTGTATAATGACATCTACAGCTTGAGACAATCTAGATTTCATAATCCTATATATTCTGTCTAATACCACGAATCTTTGATCTATGCTTCCTGTTAAACAAGGAACAATTTCATCTTGAAAGGCTTGATGGGCTGTTTATATGAGTGAGAAATGGTATTCCGATTATCCAATTAATAGTCACATGCTACCAATAATAACCAGTGAGCATAAAACAAAGGAAATTCCATCAAATATAAGAAATAAACTCCAGTGATTCCAACAGAATGTTCTCTAGCAAGTGGATCTAAAGTATTTACTATTTTAAGTAGCAAAATTCGGCCTGGAATCCTTTAAACCAATTAGTCCAATCCATGTTGGCATCTAAACAAGCGTGATTGGCTCACAAAGCAAGACTCACCAGAGACTCAAAGAGGCATGAAGCTCTCAACCATAGTTGGCAACTTTGTACTACAATATTTCCAGCATCAATAATATAAAAAAAAAAGATCATGTTTTCAAACAGAATTTGCCCTCATGTTTTATCTTTTTATTCCTTTCAGTTCAAAGATGATTTTCAGGCAAGAAGTAGCCATAAAGATGTGAATTTCACCTGCAATGGGAGATCATGTGATTTGTATTGCATCTCTATTTTCATATTTCAAAAATATACGGTTTTTCTCACTTTATTCTCTCAAAGAGAAATGCAACTTAGGCATAGCCTTGAGGATGGATTCAGGACTATAAAGTTCAATATATTTCAGACTTTCTGCATCCAAAAAAGCATCTGTACTTTATTTGGAAGGATTGTATTTGCTGTTTTCTTCCAACAGTATATGTTTATTATCAAAATGACAAACCTAAATACTTCTCCCAAAATCTTGCAAGAAAAGAACAAGATATATAAAAGGAGAAAATGAAATCTATTTTTTGTGCCAAAAAACACATAAGAGCACTAAAATTAGACAAGTTCCATCTATTGGTGTTGAGGCAAAGGCAAGCGGTACAAAACTCACTTTTCACCAAATCCAACACCAATTTTCAGACACAATCAGTTAACTCAATTGAACACCTATCCTAGTGGAATCCATGTTACTGTTAATGCTCTAGTATCATTCGTATTCATTTGCTCCCCTTCCCAATCCCGCTGCTCAACCTCCCTTTCAGAGCATCCATTGGATAAGAGCTCAAGATGAGCAGGTATGGTAAGCCATAGGTAACCTTTTTAAGGAATTACACTTCAATGTTTCCAAAACCCCATATTAGCAAGCTATTATTGTTGTTATTATTGCTATTTGTGGTATGGGTTTCAAAACTCCTATATATTAGACTCTTGAAAGTGAGCAAGAGGAGGGATTTTAGATGAATTGTTAAAGACATGAGATTACTTGATGAGCGCCATGTGTCTTGGGCAAGTACAGGCTAGCAATGTAAGGCCTAATGGGTGGACTATTAGGTGAAGTAGAACAATTTTGATGTTTCTTGCTCTTATACAAGACGTATTAGCATAGATCTCTTAAATAAATCTATCTAAAGATGCTGAGAGATATCAGTCTCGAGGCACCTTGAGATTGATATCTCTTGGTGTCTTTTATCTGTGCAAGTTTATTAGGTTTCTACATAGATGGATATACAATTGGGCATAATGAATGTTTAACATGTAAATGATCATCAAATTTTGTTAAGGGGTTTTTGTTATCCACTCACTTTATTACAACTAACCCTTGCTGCCATTTCAGTTATGCCTATCAGCATAATTATGTTTTTATATCAAATTGATTGATTATATAACATAAAATACAATTGCTCTATAACTTGTTAGAATTAGTAAAGTTGGATGAGGGATGAAAATTTCTCTTCAGATAGTCACAACTTCTTATGTGGACCCTGGAAAACTATAGATGGATAGATATTTAATTAATTTTGGGTCCTCTTGTACAGCACATTGTATATCTTGAATGTTTAGAAGATTAAAGGTTACAATAAAACACCCTTTTATATATAAAAGGTTAGACATAGGACAAAATAATATTATGACATGTCTTAATCCTATGACTTATCCTAAGTAAACTTAAGTAACAAGATGTGAATAGGACCTAGATGGTGAATCGGTTAGATAAGATAACTCATTCACACCAACACACCCCCTGCTCCACCCCACCCCCCTTAAGTCGGGTGAAAGCCCATTTGTGCCACATTCCTAGATTAGACATCAAAGCTTTCCCAAGGAAAAATAATGCACCCATTCCATAGGAGCAAACCATAGCATATATTAATGAGCAAGAAAAAGCAAATCAAGCAACAAGCCACAAATTAAATCATTATTTGTTAAAGAAAAGATCTTGAGGAATGAAGCCCCCTCCACCACCTAATCTTCAACTTGTAGAAAGCCACCCATTTTTTGCCTCAGCTGAAAAACTAGAGGTCTTAACACACTAGAGATCAAAGGGACCATTAGAAATGGCATTTCAAAACAAATATCAAGAGATTGCCAATCAACACATAGTGTGATGTCTCTATGCAAATAGATTGGCTTTCAATATTATTCGCTCACCATATTGGCAACAAATGGTGATAGCAATTAATTAGGATCCAAAATGGTACAAGGGCCCAAGTTTTGAGAAAGTGCATAGCACCTTATTGGAAAAAGAGGTGAATTTCATAGAAGTGTCATTGAAGCCTATAAGGGATTCATGAGCCAAGATTGTTATGAAATAACTTGCACAATAGAGGAATATGATAAGAAATATGCTTCAAATACTTGATAAAATTATGCCACTTCAAGGGGGCAACCTCCTAATCCACTTTGAAGTGGATACCTCTAATAGTCTTCAATAAGAACACAATACTCAACATGATGATAATAACCTACCTATACCTCCTATATTTACCATACTTATGCCTAGGATATCACCTAGGCCAACCTAGATAACCCTATATAAGCCTTAGGTCGACCTAAATAACTAAATAACAATATAATAATGATAATATGATTAATTAAGAGTTAAGGTAGCCACAAGCCGACTACTCATTATACTATACACACTATAGGGGTCGGCGCATAACATTGCCCTCCTCTTTACAAAAGCATTGTCCCCGATTCTAACTTTTTATTTTTCTTCTTCTTCATCTCCTTTTTTACTTCCACTTCTTCTTCTACTATTGCTTCTTGTTCTTCTTCTTCTTGTTCTTGCTCTTGTTGTTCTAGATCTTGATCTTTCTCTTTCTCTTTCTCTTTCTCTTTCTCTTATTCTTGTTCTTGTTCTTGTTCTTTCTCTTTCTCTTTCTTATTTTGTGGCTACTTTTGTTTTGAAGAAGTTCTAGCAAGATAATTTTGCAATAAATCACACAAATGAAGTCAAAATACTCTAAAAGTTTTTCTGTAATTTACCAAGGCCTAGGTAGCACTTTCTCAAAAAAAATATCCCAAAAATTAGGTGTTTTATAGCCTTGAGAGCGAATTTGTTGGAAACCCTAAATCTGCAATAAATCACTTAATAATGCTCCAATTACTCTGAAATTTTTACTGTAGGCTCCTTGCTTAGTGCTTCCAAAACCCACTAAAAATAAAAAACAAATTCAACAAGATTTGGAAGATATGCACTTTCCAAATAAATTGTATAAAAACCCTAATTCTGCAATAAATCACTCAATTTGGCTCCAATTCCTCTAAAATCTAAACTATATCTGGTCTAATATGTTCTTCAAAAATCCTTTAAAAATTAGACAAAAATTTACCAAAATGTGAGAGATATGTGTTTCACAATATTACCTCCAAAATTGAAAAAATATCTTGTCGTAATGGTGCCAAGATCATGCTTTGATTACCACTTGTTATGAAATAACTTGCACAATAGAGGAATATGATAGGAAATATGCTTCAAATACTTGGTAATAATATGCCACTTCGAGGGGGCAACCTCCTAATCCACTTCAAGGGGGATACCTCCAGTAGTCTTCAATAAGAACACAAATATTCAACATGATGATAATAACCTACCTATACCTCCTATATATACCATACTTACGCCTAGGATATCACCTAGGCCGACCTAGATAACCCTATATAAGCCTTAGGTCGACCTAAATAACTAAATAACAATATAATAATGATTATATGACTTAATTAAGAGTTAAGGTAGCCACAAGTTGACTACTCATAACACTATACACACTATAGGGGTAGGGGCATAACAGAGAGTAAGATGTCCATCGTTTTTGATGGATGGAAGGATGCGAGAAATCAGCCATTGATCAATGTTATTACAATGTCCCTTAAAGAGGCATTGTTTTTTTTATATAGTTCAATTTTTTTAATTTTATCTATTAACTCTCTATTTTTTTCTTAATAGGCTGCTAGATCATTTGCATTAAGAGGAGTTGGAGCACATACTCCTTCATCCATTCATCAAAGCACAATTAATTAAACACAAATAAAATGGCTACAAGGAAGGGACACAAGGAAGTGGGATATTGAGTAAAAACATACAAACATGGATGCTTCCACTTCTCACCTTGTTGCACTTGATGGTGAAGACAAGCCAACAAACAACAAATAGACATTGTAATATTTTTTATTTTTATGATATGATGCTATGTGGTATTCTAAACTTAATTACTGCTGTAAATATGTATATATTTTTTATTTTTATATGTTTTTGTATGGATGAACCCTAAATGAACTCAACCCCCAAAATTTGTTTGGTTGAACCCCCAAACCAATACCAAAACTAGTAACATAGAGAAAAAAGAAACCAAAATGACAAAAATATAAAATAGGAATTTATAGTTATTTTATTTTACTCTAGAACTATACTTTATTTACTATATACATAAATGGAAAAATTTATTTCTACTTTTATTTAAGAATTACTTATTTTATGTACATTTTTTTAGAAGAGGTATTTTAATTTTACTTTTGGAAAAGCCACCATTCATTATTTTAGTAATTCTTTTGTTTTGTTTTAACTTTGAAAATTTTGGTATATCTTATATACTTATAAAATGCTACTTTTTAATAGATTCATGTATAGGTATTAATATACATTTTTAATTTTGATGTCTTTAATTTAAACAACAATGTCCCACGAGGACGCATCCCTCGCAAAGCACACCCCATCCCCCACCCCACCATCTGCCCAAGCCTTAGAGACATTTCTGAGACGTCGCCTAGTTTGGGGACTCCAAGACATTTAGTAGACTTTGAGGAGTCTCCCAACCATCCCAAGGACTTCTAGGTGTTGCAAAAACTAAGTGATAAAATCATGTCAATGATTTTCCATGAAGGTTTGTGAGGTTTTGAAGGCCTTATTTTGTGTTTGGTGGCAAGGGCTCCACCCCTTGACCCTGCCCTGTATCGCGACAAGGAACATGCCAAGGGTGCTGCCCTCGAACCTCATGAGAGGCGCTACCCCTCAACCCCGCAAATGGCACTGCCCCTTGACCCCATTGGGGGCTCTGCCCCCAAACCCCCACAAGGGGTGCTACACCTTGACCCCAAACCTCCACCCACCATTTTTAATGTTCAATGCAATCGTTACCATGTTTTTAATGTTTATAAATTTAAACTTTACTTAGTATGACAGTTTCATTTGCAATTCTTACTTATTTTTTATTTTCCTCCAAACCTCTACCCACAATTATCAATGTTCAATGCAACCATTGCCATGTTTTTAATGTTTATTAGTTTAAACTTTACTTAGTATGTCAAAGTTTCATTTGCAATTCTTATACTTATTCCTTACACATTTTTTCATACCTAATTTTTCAAGTACTATATGTATTTGCACCACCCCCCTGCTGCCTCACCATCGTCCCCCCACTATCCCCAAACTTAGGCCCTTGGTCCCCCCCATCCCCAAAACCTGTCGCCCCATTTCCCCATTAGGAAATTCCGCGGAACTATGTTAAAAAATCAATGTGAGCTCTTAAATGGTTTTTCTTCCATTTTTCTTTTACGGTCACAACATCAGATGCTTCTCCTCCTGCTACCTCTGTAGGTTACACCTCTCGGCATAATAATTTGAATAGTTTGTTGAAGTGTCTTTGTGAAGAAACTTATCCTTTGCCTTGCAAAATCCATACTAATTAGAATATGGGGACTCTGCTTTCAGCTATAACTTGATTAAGAGTTGAATTGCAGAAGTAATTCCTTTCCCAGTTCAATTGCTTCTGCTCTGGTTTTTGGACTTGCAGTGACATCAAGGGAGATTTGTGAACCGAAAAAAACATGTGTACATTTTCCTAGTGTATATATAGAATTTATTCATCCATTACAATGAAGCATAAACTCCATATGGTCCAACAAACAAGCATAGAGAATCTGAATAAAATTTTGTTGCTTTCCTTCCTGTGATTATTCACTTCCTATTTGGCAATCAGCTTAGCCATCAGCATGCATCACCCATTCTCTGCATATTCCACTATTCATCTCTTGTTTATCCTACTTCAAAAATATTTTCATAAAATTATCTAAAAACATCTCAGAACAACACGTACGCATGGTGAACAGCAAGCCAAACTTCTACATGGATTGCTCCTGCATCCCACTCTTCTTATTTTTCAGATGTCAGAGTGTAATTCATTATAATCAACATTTGAAGTAAAATTTTATTTCTAGTCGATGCCAAAAACTTGTATTAATCAGCTTTTTTGGCAAGACTCATGTTGGAAAAGAAATATGATTTGTTTGACTAAAAGTCTACAGACTATCAATAAAAATTACCTTTGATGCCATATTAAACCTCATACTCCCCAACGTGAAGCCATTTTGTTGCAGACCATTTATCCCCCTGAACCACAGGACAACCGGCTGCACAAATGGCCCAAAAAAAGGAATTTCAAATGACATAATTATTAACACCAGTGATGCTCCTAATGGTGCATAAAAATTTTCAACAATTAAAAGTGCTCTTTACACATCCTATTTTTGTTGAAATTTTTTCCTAGATAAGCTCATTTGAAAAAATTATTGTATGCAAGAAACTATGCATGTTCCAAGTCAATACCCACCATGCAAACTAGAAGGGTCCAAAGAAGCATCAGGCTTCATACTCCAAAACAGCAATGCATCTCCCATTCTTGGTCTCACAGAGATACCAGATTTCGCACATTCAGATAACTCATCCCACCAAGGAACAGAACTGCTATTTACTGTTGATGCAGGAAACACAGTCTCCCCACCTTTCTCGACGTCCGAACTACATTTGCAAACTGAAATTTCAGAATGGTACAAACTAATGTCCAATTCTTTTCTCTATGCCACAAACATGCCACTTCCAAAAATGGAAACAAAACCAACTTTTATTTACAGTGAAGGAATTAGGGACTTTCTTACAGGTACATAAGCACAGTAGCTATCCGCTGTCCGCCATTCTTAGTGTTGAAAGAATCAAGGAAATAGTCATAATGTGGTTCATACTTCTGCCCAACCTCGTAATGAAGAATTTGAAGGCCTTCTCCATGTTCTGTAAAAGTTTTAGACATTAGCACATCCATATAAAAACATATTTTGAACTCTTTCCAAAGAAAGTACAAAAACAATACTCCAGTTTTTGGAAGCATAATGGCAGCCATATAGCAGGAATCTTCCAAAAGACAAGCAAGGGATTCTGTAATACTCTTAAGCAATATGTATAATGTTTCAATTCAGTGATCATTTTCTTCACTATCTGCAGATACGATTAAAAAAATTAACAAAAGCCATGTGCACATAACAGCAATAGCATATGGGAAATAAGCAAAAAGGCCACCAAAGAAAAAGGAAATAATACATTCATTACACATGCTATTAGAGATTCATCTAGGCTCCAATATCTGATATATTTTACTACACCAAAACAATCCCACATAGGTATTGAACTACCTAAAGTAGTATTTGAAGTTGTCTCTTAACTTGTTCACATAAGAAAAATGCACCTACAAAAATTGGAAATCGGTAAAATAAATACCCATATGAGCAAGAAAAGGACACTAGTATCAGTCTGTATCTTTCAGCCAGTACATTTTGTAAATGCAAGAGGATTTAGCCTGATGTTTATCTTCATTTATGTAACATAACTTTCAACCAATACTCTGCACAAGTCAAAGAACATTTATCCTGATACTCATCTTTACTGCATTAAGCAAAACAATCCACAGGCGGAAAATAGCAGCAGGTCAATATTAGTTATAGAACAAGCTTTTGTGTCTCTGTCTGAGAAGCACTCATAAGCATAGTTACAATATCCTGCAGGATCTGTTCCAGATCCGGCCTTCAGATATAACAAATCAGTTTGATCCAGGTACGTTTTTTCTTATTTTTTCTTTTCCAATAGTCATAAATTTCACTTGTATAAATTTTAGTCATGCATTATGTGTGTTGCAGGGGAAAGGGGTGTGGATGGATAAGTGTGTGGTGGCGGATGGTTGTCTCTGTGTGTGTGCGTAGAAACGCATACATATCTACCTACTGTTGTTTCAAACTGAAGTTTCTAAATTTGTTCAGGAAATCTGCATGTTCAGGTTTTTCCCTCTCCAATATGAATACCGAACTCCTATCCTGGTAACTGTGCACGTAAGTGCAACATTGTGATGGAAACTAAAATGGAGGATAATGTAATTTTTTAGGTGGCATGCCAATCTGGCATGAGACTCACCTTCTTAAAAGGGGAATTTTACACTTTTCCTTATATGGTGTCTCAACTTTGTAACCCCGTTGGATTCTGACCATGTGACAAAGCTCATGAGTGAACTGGCCCTTACCAATTTGTTTACACCCTAGATAAACATTGAAAATATTAAGCTAAGAGGAGCAGCAATGCAGCTTTTCAGCAAGTAGTACAATAGAAATAGTTAGCACATCAACCAAATCATGCATTCCCATTGGTTTGTCCCACATTACCTGCAAATCCATATGAGAAAGTTTGAGAATTTTTAAAAGCACAACAGGTTGGTGAAGCAAAAGCATAAACAGCACTTGATGTTAGGATTTCTGCATAATTTGCTATCATCTTGAATGAGTTAGGCAATTTTAGTAGCTTGGATTTGAAATCCGGCTATGTTCTAACAACCATTTGTTTCAGAAAAATTGTGCATAATTCTGTCAAGATAACCTAAGACACTCTCATTACATGCCAGGAAGGCCCTAAACCTAAAGAATAAAAATGTTTTCTTGCAAAAAAGTAACTCTAAACTTCATCTCTGACAGTCTTTTCTTTGATATACTCCATGATATTCTTGACTGCAGTAGAAAAACTCTGATGGTATTGCTAGTGATTGGTAAAGACAAAGGGGGAAGGGCTGTCTAGCTATGTAAATGTCAATTATACAAGCAAAGCAAAAGAGTTCACCATAATCACACCAGTGACTAGACCGGTTTGCCAGAAAGTGTCATTAGTGATCAAGATTATAGATTAATTTAAACTTTTTTACAAAAAAAATGCAAATAACCTAGAACTAAACACAATGAAAACTAGAGAAAAACGAGACAGAAATAACATCCAGCATACAACATGTTAATTAACATTACAGTTTAAACTTTAAAGTAATGAATATACAAATAACTAAATAACATAAGAACAAAAACTCTCCTTGAAAAGCAAGCTGCCGTCACAGCTGGGTCTAAGAGAAGAATGTACAATGAGGTGAGCTATCTCAGTCCAATGTAAGAACCCTTGTAGATTTGGCCTTTAATTTTCTGATTTTGGTGTTGTGGTATTTCATCAAACAGTTGTCACATAAGCCCCCCTTCAGCTGGTAAATGGTGTTTCCTTCTTTATGTGATAATTAGAATGCAATAAGACTTAAAAAACTGGCTCTAAACATGCCAACTGACTGCAAATTAAAGTGAGATGCAAAGCAAAGGATTTCTGATTTTCCAATATTTAAAGTTGACTGAAAAATTCATGCAATAGTACAGATACAACCAACAGTCATTATGTCAAACACTTCCGGTGCAACACTCCAAACTCTAATTTGAATAGAATTTGCAAATAAAATCATGAGTAATTGCAGCTAATACTTATTTCTACCAACAGACTGAACTATCTTAAGAAATCTGATATTATTCAAGGATGTAAACTCAGCTATCACCTATACAATCTTAATGTTGCTGCTTATGACAGCGAATCATCAGATTGAACATACAGATATATTTCAATTAAGCAATTTATGCAAAGTGGATAAGAACCTGGTTGATGCTTTTGAACATATGTAAAGGATGATTTCCTGAGTCTTCTTGGATTATGACGCCTCCAATAGATGTCGATGTTCTTCAGACTTCCACCAACCCGATACCACCATATGCGATTCACTTGTAATTTGTCTTTCTTGAATCCTTTGAATTCTTCACTACAATGATGCGCCAGCTTCTTTTCCAATATCGAGTATTATTTCTGACGGCTTGGACTTAGTAGAATATTTTCTTTACCACGTCCTCCTCCAGAATTTGTCTTTTCTAAGAATATCGACTACCTCAGAATACAAATTGATTTATATCTGCTTGGCACTAATTTGTCTCTTTCAAATTGTCTTTATTGACAATTAATATCCACTCTCGATTTCTTTGCTCATTATGCCTTGTCGTTTCTCACTTGTGCGATTTCCTCTTGGCTACATTTAACTTTTCCTCAATGTAGGCGACCTTCCTGACGTCTTTGTCTTATTTTCCTTGTGTGGACTGAATCGTGTCTCTTTACTGGGCAGCTGGCAGTATACAAGGACTTTAATAAATTTCGGCTTTGAATAGAAAATATAGATCGCTCGGTAATTTATTAGCATCCAACAATTAGCTTCAATCTAATCATGCCAAACAATCGATTCACCTGGAGTTGATTATTCTTAACACACCATATATATTTCTGATGGCTTTTGAATGTAAAACGCCAACTCAAGCAGCTCCCGATAGATGCAATATAAATTGATTGTATTTATCTGGCTCCTTGTGGACTCAACTTGTCTTATCTGCTTGTCAGATGAATTCAGATGCCTGTGTCAGAAGGTATTCTGTCACTTTTTGTATTTGTCTTGATCGCTCCTTAATAAAATAGCCCTTCACTATGAGAGGGTTGCTGCGCCAGATTTATCTCCGGTTATTCTGTTAATAAAATCGAACCCTTAAACAATATTTTCCAGCAATGTCTCTTAACCACAATCAATTCCAATGTTAAACTGTTCTTGAATGATGAGATTCGATATCTTCAGACGCCAAAGTGGCTTGCTAAGAATGAATTGCAAATCTGCAAGTCACCACACAAATCAAATACCTCTATGAATGCAAAATTTGGTCAAGAGATCATTAAATTTTGCTTATATCGATTCAACAGAAAAAACTCCATCCAATGATGTTTGCAACAATACAACAGCTATTGCAAATCTTCGACCTTTCAAACTAATTGCAACAATAAACCAGCTGCTGCAATGATGAAGATGTGATAATAAACCAACTATCACACCAAATCAGCTAGGGCAATAATACATCAGCTATTGCACCTGTTAAATCTTTCCAATTAAGCACCTATAGAAACCCTAGATGGATTTCTCAACCATCCAACTAGGGTTGATCTTTCACAACCGAACTTGGCACTCTAGAGTCTTCAAACCCTCGAGCGATCTTAACATTCAGCTTCAACTTCTTACCATGCAGGTAATGAGAAATGAGTTTCAAATCCAGTATCTTCAAATGCTTAGCCAATAGCGTCTTAAATAGATTTCTCAATGCCTTTTCAAGAAGCTTCTAGAAGAATATTATTTTATTCCTCAAGTGACTTTTATTATTTTATTATTTTATTTTTAAGTCACTTAAGTCACTTTAATATTAAATTAATTAAATAATAAGTCATCCCTTTTGATATTATATTTTATTGGAATAACTTAATAAATAATTAATTTAATATACCTCCAATTCGGGAACATGTTAATGTGCAAACTCAAACTCCACTTTCTGTAAGATGTTGCAATCATATAACTTCTAAACTGTTTATAACAGGGATACCCGGGGACGCGTCCCCCCCCCCAAAATCCCCCGTCCCGGGTACCAGGGGACAGCAAGGGGACAGGAGCCGTCCCTCTTTCAAAGGGGACGCCCAGGGACGACTAGGGACCGTCCCCCGCGTTTTGAAGCTTGCAAACATTAAAAAAAAAGCATAAAATTTTAAAAAAAGAGGCTTGCCTACGTGGCATGTGTGGGCCCTAATATTTTTCACTCTTTTATGAAAGAAAAAAGGCCTCTAAAACTTCATTCTATTCATTTTGTTTGTTTGAGCAGCCAAGGGTTTGAGAGGAAAAAAAATTGCAGCCATTGAAGGAGAAGGAGCAGCAGTTTGAAGGAGGAGAGGAGGTTGAAATAGTGTTGTTGGGAGTGCAAATCCATCAAAGAGGTATGCATTTCCTTTCTCTATTCTGATTTTTACATTTTTTTGCAAAATATGAAGTATACATAGTCTGATTTTTTATTTTTTTTTGCATTTTCAGTCAAAACTTGCATTCTAAAAACAAAAAACATGAGCAGCAGTGAGGGTGGGAGTGATAGTGAAGTTGAAATGCAAGCTAGAAGGCAAACTAGAGAGCAAATAACCCCTACCCAACACCATCTTTCATCAACCAATACCAAAACTATGAAGGACTATGCAAAACACCCACTAGACAAAAAAAACCATTCCTTCAATTTGTGACAGCCATGGGTAAAAAACAAAAAAATTCAGGGGGGAGTAGGGTTTGATTTTGCCATGTTTGTGAAAAGGAGTTTAGGGGCAGTTACACTAGAGTTAGGTCTCATTTTTTGGGTGAGGTGGGCCATGGAGTTAGAGCGTGTCCTGCATTGACAGATGCACTATTTATAGAGTGCCAAAAATTCAAATGGAGTGTGATGGTGGGGTTCAAAGTGGGTCTCCTTCTTTCCCAAGTTCACAATCATCTATGCCTACTCCTACTCCTAGTCCTTCCACGGTTGGTAGTAGTGTTATCTTAAGAGGAAAGAGGAAGGTGATTTGTAGTGATAAGGCAGCCTTTGTTGAGTCCATGTTTAAAAACCAAGTACGAGAAACCATTGAATCCTCCATTGCCAAATTTTTTTTGCCCATGCCATTCCATTTCATGTGGCTCGTTCCTCTTATTTCAAACAAATGGTGAAAGACATAGCCACTGTTGGTCCTTCATTCGTACCCCCTGGAGATCATAAGCTACGCACCACCCTCCTAGACAAAGAGTACTCCAAAGTTAATGTGTTAATGGAGGAGATGAGGCAAACATGGATGAGGATGGGGTGCTCTATAGTGATGGATGGGTGGACTAATTGTAGACG